>LOEQ01004444.1:341271-353997 GCA_001685075.1 Bramus lutescens
TAGTTTCTTTATTAACCAATGAAAGTAACAGATAGACAGATGACCCTCCTACATATATTCTTGACTTCTTTATATCTAAGTCAATGTACCACAGTAAATACCTGCAGCTTCACGTTTATTGCAACAATTTATAGTAGTCAGGATAGGGAATTAGTTTGGATGCACATCAGCATATTAATGGATAAATAAATGGAGTGTATATAATGATGTTTTATTCAGCTAGAAAGATGAGTGAAATTTATATCATTTGTAGGAAAATAAATTGACAGAACTGGCATAGTGGTAAGTAAAATAAGTTAGAAATAGACTTGGAATGACAAATATTTTCTTTCATATAAGGAAGCTTTATATATTTGTCTACATATATATCTCTATCTATTATCTATTGACCCATCTATCTATCTACCCATTTATCTAATGATCATCTATCATCTATCACCCATATATCTATCCATTTATCTATTGATCATCTATCATCTATCTATTGATCATCTATCATCTACCACTTATTATTCACTTATGCCTTCTTCAGTGTGAGGTTGATGGAAGAAGGCACTAAAAATGAAGGAGATAATGGACTCCTACAGAGCACCGAATCTTCAGTGCTTTGATCTTTGATTTCCCATCCTCTAGAATCTTATGCAATAAGTTTCTATTGTTTATAAATAATTCAGCATAAGGTATTTTTCTATGATAGTGCAAATGGAGCATGACAGGATAACTAAAATATATTTTTCCCATCTCATCTCAAGATTTGTATTCAGTAAATGTTTGTTCAGACTTAAATGTGGCAGCAACTGTTGATCATCAACCTAGCAGGTAACACTTAAAAGATTAAACACAATAGCTAATAAGTGGAACAATTCATGGTCAACCTAAGAGTCACAACTTAGCTGCAATGGCATTTAACAAGCTTTTCCTAGGTTGTGTCTAAGTCTGCAATAAAGCAAGGTGGAAAGGGGATTATGAATAGGAGTGATTAATGAATAAGAGCTTCCAAACTGGTTTCAGGGAGAAAAACAAAAGGACTGTTTAAGTCAGATATAGTCAGGCAAGTAAGAGACTTTCATTCTCTATTCTGGCAGATTAGAGTCAGGCCTGTCTTCCTTCTGTAAGCAACTATAAATGAGGCACTGTGTATTTCTGAACGTTTTTAGACCTTGTGCCAAAGGCAGCTTTGGCTGTGACCTCGGAGAAAAGGAAAGCAAATGACTCTCCAGGCAGCCTGGATGGACTTTCTGTACTGTAGCTCAGGGAGAAGAACCTCATACAAAGTTGGGCATTTTTTTCCCTGGGTCCAAGAGTCATAAATTAGAGTGGGATGGGTCAGAGTGATGGAAAGGGGAGAATTACTCAGAAGAACTCCAAAAATCTTTCTGTCATCTACTGGTGATACAAATATGTCTGTTAGGGTAAAAAAAATCTCCTCAAGACAATTTGCCAAATAAACCATTTCCAGAATTACAGATGCTTAGTAGATCATTGAATTCTGAGTAGTTCAGTTGGGACCTTACTAAAGAGCTAGATGTTTAATAATAATGGGAGCAGGGTTCTGCCTCAGTGGTGGGACTGAATTTGACCTAACACTAAAAGGCTTAAAACTTGTCATGTAAAAGGTGAAACTATGTCACAACAAATTATAACACATGTACCCCCAAATTAAAACTCTTCAGTAAAATGAATAAATTTGAGGCTAGCAATAAGGTAGTATATTGCAATGTCTACCCGCCAGTAGAAAATTGCTAATAATTAAAAGAAGCAGGAAAATATGAGCTGCAGGCAGCAGAGAATGAGAAAATCCAGATGTTACAGAAATGATGGTGTCACTGGACAAGGACTTTAAAATGGTTTCTGGAAACATGCTTGGATCTGTGAAGAAACAAGAAAATTTATGAAGAAACAACCACAGAAATGAGATTATTTACATATTATTTTAAAGACATAGTTGTGAATTAAAAAACTCGGTAAAATAATTTAACAGTAGATTATGAACCACTAGAAAACCCGAACACAGAGTAATAAAAATTCTCCAAACTGAAGAGAAGCCTGAAAAGACACAGAACAAACAGCCTTCAGTTTCTTAAGGCACAGTGAACTCTGGCAGACATTTAAGAAGAAAATCTCACACCAAGTCTTAAAAATTAGAAATAAATAACCATTTTCCCATTTATTCAGCTATGCTAGCTCACCTGCTTTAGAAAAAGCATCAAACACACAAAATCCCTTTAGGAAAATAAACTTACAGTGAATACCTCCTATTAATATCAAGGTAAAAATTCTCAAAAAATTTTCCTGGAACATTGAAAATATGCATTAACAACAATACACATTGGGAAAGTAAGAGTTTATTCTGGAATTCAACTTTAATTAAATATTTGAGAATCATTTTAATTCACGAGAAATAGACCTATCTGGATGTGGCCAGGTGTCGGGCTTTCTCAGCAAGCACTGCTGTACAGAAACCCATCACTAATGTATTTCCAGGCAATATCCATTTTTCTGCAATTAGTTTATCATGAAGATTTTCAAAAAGAAATATAATAGGGATCTGCTTCTTGTTTCCAATTGATCTCTGCTGACAGCATTCACTCTCAATATAATCCCTGATGTTCCTTACCTGAAACATCAAATATACCACAGAGAATATATTTAATTTACAGCACATTTTAGTTTTGTGGAAATCCATGTTTGATGTCTTACGCTGTCATGTATCCACTAGGCTTACTCTATCAATTATAGCTCAACTATTGATGAGAGCGTGGTGAGTTCTAGCCATTTCTGCAGGTTATTCCGCCCACCGGCGTGAGCCCTGAAGTGATTTCCTTCAGCTTTTGCAATCCTTTCGGTTGCCTCTGTTTTCGTTTTCCCGTTGGCAAGTTTCTATCCTGAGTCAGAGTGACCTCTGCCTGCCCTGCACTACGGAGGGAGACCGTTGGGCTCCTGCTATTGAACACGTGGGAGGGAGGAATGGTACACTAAGGAGAACCACGCATGGAGCCTCTTTCAAGCATTTTCAAGAGTCGCTCACCGATGCAGTCACATTATGCTTCTACCCTATGGCAAGACAGGAGGTCTGGTGCAGTGCTTTCTGTGGGCAGCCTGAACTTTCCTAGATGTCCTCGGGGCACTGCAGCTTGTGCTTTCTCCAGTTCAGGAGATTCTGTAGCTTGACATTTGACTGCATTCTTATAAATTCCAGAACTAGCTCCAGCTTGTCTTACAACATCGCTAAGCTTTCTTACCTTATGTGTTTGCCTCCCTCTGTGGTCGACTACTGGGGAAATTAGCCAGAACACCAACTATATTGCCAAACAAATACGGACTAGCTAGACAAAAGTTTTCTTTTCCTTCCAAACATTGTTTTGGATTTTTTGTTGTTTATTTTAGTTAGCAAATAGCCAAATCATTCAGATCATTTATTTCTTTATTCTCTCCCACACAATTGAAGGAAGATAGGCAGTTGGTTGGTCTGAGGAGCTGAATTCATCACACTCCGGATTTCTACCGTCCTTTTCTGAAGGAAAAAGCTGTGGTTCACATAGCAGCCAGTCAGCAAGCATCTGACCAAGAGATTTCCAAAAAGAGAATCTCCCTAGCTCACAGAAAACAATTTGTGAAGTGTTTCTTCAAATAAATCTGCAGACGAACACTGTGACAGTCTGTGTATCTGAAGGTGTTTTCCCTCACAGAGGTTCAAATACACACGGACACCTCTGAGCATTCTAGGCTGAGGTTTAGACAAGGGACATGGAAACGGCATGGAGGGGCAAACACAAACAATGTAAAAGAGAAGACATTGCCAATTGCATGAAAAGTAGTAAGGAAATGTGAGTGATTTAGATTGGGGCACAACATAAAACACTATTTTGTGTTTGAGACACTCTCAGCCTGCGAGGGGATGGAAGAAAAGGTGAGGGCAATCTGAAGCTTATTTCTGCAAGGTAGTAGAGTTTTGGGAGTCTGTGGTAGAGACTGCATCTCTGGTTGTCTGAAAGCAGAAAAGGAAAGGAAAATATAACAGAAACACCCCTGAGAAATGAAACTAGGGTGTTTACAGATTTATTACAATTCAGAGATGGGAATATATGAGTAAAGAGGGATGTTGGTCCTAAGCAAACAAAATGCCAATGTGTATTTTATGGGACTGTCTTCTAATTTTTGTTTTTCAACACATAATAAAAGTTCATGGAAATGAACTTCTAAATACTCACGTGCTAAAATAACTGAAATAAAATACCATGTATTAAAATAACCACACCTGCTGATATCACCAGGCACTCTATGGCAGTCACACAGCTTTCATATACAGCTCATTTTCCCTTTCACTAAAACCACTGATTTGGACTGTCTTTTCTTTATTCTCAAATTTCCCCTTCCTTCAACTCATAATAGCACCTTTTCCTCTAAATTCACTAATAAGACAGGAGAAAGAAAAATAGATCTCTGTTAGAGTCCAATCCCCAAATTCCTGGACTATCATATCCATGTGTATGTGTGTCTAAAATAAAACAAATAACATGGCCCGAGGGCAGCTCTGAATGCATGTGGACCAACCCAAAATCTTTAACTTGTTTAAACTATTATGAGGTGTGTGTGTGTGTGTGTGTGTGTGTGTGATATTTTTCATTTACAACTTGATTGTTCAGTTTTCAAGCATGACCTCTGCAGATAGCAATGTTGTATTACAATGCAAAAGACTGGATGTTTTGGGCTACTTTTATACTGTGTGAAGATGTGTTGATGTGATTGGTGTAATACAAAGCAGATTGGTCAATAGGTAGGCAGGAAGTATAGGGGGAACTTCTAGGTAAAGAGAGAGGAAGAGGAATCGAGGCATGTGGAGATTCCAGGAGACACAGAGCAAGCAGGATGTGCAGGAGGAGAGGTAACAGCCGCAAACCATGTGGTAGAGTGTAGATTAAATAGTGGGTTAACTTAGGCTGTAAGAGCTACTTAGGTATAAGCCTAAGCTACAGGTTGAACTTTCATAATTAATAAGTTTCTGTGTCGTTATTTGTGAGCTGACTGCCCAAAGGAAAGTCCGACTACAATTGAACATGTCATGCAGTCTCTAGTACTCTACTTTCTCCCACTTTACAGTAGATTAATTGTCTGTGCTTTAATTTTTTGGGCAATCTAACATTGGTACACTTGCTGGCATCTTCTCCCCAGTTAATTCCCTCCTGGAGCTATTTTGTATTGTTACTATTTTGTCACTTTCCTCCATTATATTATTTTCAAAAGTATTCAGATATGCTTCAATACACTTCATACTCAGATAAAGAAGCAACCCAAATCAAACTAAACAGACAAAAGTAAAAAGCTCAGCCATGCATCTCTCTCCAGTTACTGTCTTATCCCTTTTCTCTATTGTTCAGCAAAAGTAACAGAATTGTTGTTTGTCCTGTCTCCAATTTCTTGCTTGTCAACTATTCTCAAGTCATTTCAACTAGGATTTCATTTTTAACTGAAATCTCATTTTTTAGCACTACTAATGATGATCATTTTGCAATGCCCAATTGTCAAGGCTGTCATCTTGCATGGTTCTTAGTTGGATTTGAGACAACTGGTGGTTATTTGGGGAACTAGTCTAAAAGTGTTTATTCCCTTACTTCTGAAATGTTACATTGTGTTTCCATCTTCTTGATTCTATCATCTCATTACAGGATCCTCTTGACTTATTATTTCTAGCACTCAGCCATTATAAATCTGACTCTAAACTATGTAGTAACCCTATCTACCCCACCCTACCCCCACACCAAATTGGTACCCAGTGATGGCTATTTTATCAATCAACTTGACACAATCTAGAATCACCAAGAAGAGGGTTCTCAGCAAAAGATTGTCCTAGAAAAGATTGACCTACAAGTATGTCTGTGAGCATTGTCTTGATTATGCTAATCATGGTAGAAAAGACCCATATATTGTAGGTGGCAACACTCCCAAAGAAATGGCTTCTGAACTGAACTGTTTAAGAGCGTGAAAGTCAGCGGCGCACCAGCTGCACACATCAATCTACCATTGTCTACTCTTGACTCTGATGTAATGTAACTGGCTGCTTTAAGTTTTCTCCTCCTTTGTATCTCCATAATGATGGACTTGGAAGCATAAGCCAAACAAACCATTAAATAAAACCATGATATGCTTAAATTTCTATTTCACTTTAAATCTAACAGACAAAATTTCATATTTCTTTTCCCCAAACTTATTCTTCCCATTTTTCTCATCTAGGAAAAATATTTCCATCTTTTCTACTGCTCAGGCTAAAAGTTACAACTTAGTTTTTTTGTCTCATACCTAATCTCCCCAGCAAAAGCTGTTGGTTCTATTTTTAAATCCTACCCTGTCTATCATTTTCCTGATGACTAGTGTTAACTTGTAAGCAGGAGATTCATGAGAATTGGCTGACTGTATAGGGCATTATGTCTTGTTATTTTCTTTGCATGATTTCATCTACTCTCTCATGGTAGTTTCATTTATGTTTCAGGTGACAGCTTCAAAGGAGAGCGCAAGTGAGAATTAAAGTTTGAGAATATTAAAAACATATACCTGAAGCTTTTGTTGTTAGAAGCAAGAGGTGAGATATGCATCACAGACACATTTTAAGGACTTAAGTCAATTCTGTGATGAGACATGTGATTAATAATTTAGAGATGGTTAAGTAATCACACTTGGGAAAAAATAAATGGTCTTCAACCACATGTTGAGAGATTCAACTGCCAAGTGAGACGCTCTGCTTCTGTTTCTTCCACATAGGTGAGTCCTCTGCCCTTTATATGTTTTCCTTTCTACGCACTGGGGACAGAAACTGCCTGTGTTCACAGCAGAACTGTTATGAGGTGAAATCATGCATATGTGTGTAAATGTTTCTCACATCTTAAAGGAAAGGTGAAGCTTTCAAACTTTAATTTCCCCAAATGAAATTTAACTGTGCCATCTCTGTGTTTGTTAATTTTTTTTCAAAAAATAAGATAATATAATAAATGTAAAAAAGCTTATAGTAAAAAAACAAACCAGAGTTGGAAATAAAGAATAGCTTCAACTACTTCCTAGTCTTTCCACCTTTTCCTTACTGTGGACGAACAGGCCATGACATTCATACAAAAGGCTCTTTTATGCACAGAGCATTTTTATGACCCTAGTTCAGTGTTTTACAAACACCTTATGTAGATGTAGACTTAGCAGTACAGTCAGTTATGACATTGATATTGTCTCAAAAATTCTGCCCTTACTCTACATTTAAAAATTGATGTTTGACATATTAGATTATAAATTTTCTTAACTACTGTTTAGAATGAGTGTGTATTAATGCAATTAATAGAATATTTTAAATATAATTATTTCCTAAGAATTCTTAGTAGGATTTGGGGGCATTTGGGGTTTTTTTTTCTGTGCTGTTTAATGTAAATTATTTGAAAATTTCCAGACAACCAGGTTCTAAAGTTTCATGTAATTGGTATTTTTCAGATCTCCAAAGAGGAAATTTAGTTGCTACTTCCCGTCAGAAGTGACAATCAGCCCACTTGTCATTTTTTGTATGTTCTTACTCATGATGCTTTGTTTTGTGTGTGTAGATTTACACTGCTTATATTTTCATATGGCCTGATATAAAGTATTCTTTCTATTTCTTCCATGAGGCCATTTAGAATTATACTGTACTTACCATCAGAAAGGAAAAGTAAATGTTAATCACACAATAAACTATAAATATTAAAGGTTAGAAAGTGAGATATGCAATCAGAATCAGGAAATACTATTGTTCCTTCTTTTCAGGCTAAGTTTAGCATTAATCTTCTGACAGCCAAGGCATGAAAGTAGATGTGATGCGGCTCTGGCCTTTTCAGAATAAAGGGATAAATCTGGAACCATCTCATGGGATTTATCTTTTCCTTTGCTTCAGCTGACACAAAAGACAAATATGCTGCTAATGATTCATTATAATAAAAATATATTACAAGAGCTAAAATGTGGTGCAGTGTACCACGAGACAAATGTTCCAATATCAGCCACAGGCAGCCCCAGTGCAGGGACTCAGTTTCTCATCAGTGACTTCAGAGCTCCTGTTCCTACTCTCTCTGGCATGAGCTTATGTTGTGTGATCCACTTTTACTTACGTCCTCTTTCCCACTTGCACCCATGACTCCTGTTCCTGTCCATTGAGGGCCACTGTCTACCAGCTTCTCTCTGGGATGCTGATTTTTTGCTTCCCCATCCTGACTCTTCTATATTTAAAAATTGCCATTTGAGTTGCATTCCAGGAAAAGCACAGCTGGCCAGATTTCTCTTCCAATGCCCCAACAGCTGGCTTGCCCCCTGTAGATCCGACTTAGACCTTGGTGCCTTTGAGAACAGTGTTAGTTCTGAATCCACTCAATGACCTGAATTGTAGAGTAATAGGGGTATGTGTTTCTTATTCCCTTTATACTAGGTGAAAAGGTATATGCCTGGGTTGAAGGACTACTTCTGATTGTGTAACCTTACTCTCTGAACACAAGTTCCATGAGTAATATTGTCAACTGTTATTTGTGGTAAAACGTTCTGAATTATTATAACTTGCTTAAGTTATTTTTCAAATAAAATCGTTCTATTAAACATGAGTTTATGTCTACATATAAACATAATGTATGTCAGCCATTTTGCTGTACAGCAGCAGTGTTTTTTGTGCAATGCATACTTTTTATACAAGATATTAAAATTTTACATGCTCATAGGTTTAGTTTAAAAAATTATTTATCTGAATGACTCATAAAGAACATCTTTAAATTGAAGCTGACTGACAGTTTTCCTGAGAGAGCATGATGCTAAATGACGTAAATGCTGTTTACAAACTCAGGTGAGGCACTTGATTCATGGAGCACTGTCAGGTTTAATCTACCCCCAATTTTGCACCATCCATTCAAATGCTAACATAGTGAAAAAGATAAAAAGCTTCTTTGTATATTTTTTTATAAAAATGATTTTAACCAAAACTGTTCTAAGGCTCTCTGAGGTATGTGATATTGTACTTTCTTGAGCTAATAAACTAGGCTATAGATGACAGCTTCATAAAATACACAGCATCGAAATACAATTGAGTTGGAAGCAACGAAAATAAAATAACTGACTGCATTTGACTAGACAGTGAATTATGCCATACATAGAACTTAACTGTGGAGAACTCTTGAAATTCAAATTCAAGCAAAATTTGCCTATAAACTCCACAAGATGGGTGTCTGGATTACAGGTTAAAATGTTCTCATTGGAAACTGATTCTCATGGTCTAATTATTTGTTATCTTTCTCAGTTTCCTTCCATCTTGCCCTTGTCTGTTTCAATATAAATTTAAATCTCAGTATTTCATAAAATGGACTTTGAAGGATGCTTCATCATGACGACTGTGTTTTGTTCCATTTGGTTTTGGAGAACTGACTTTAAGAAAGAGGTATATTTTCTTCTGTGTTCGCCTCACTTCTCTGTGATCCTCACACTGAGCAATCACCCTGCTCTGTCCCCGCCTCCCACCCCAGCCATATTTACTAGCAAAGGTCAGATCCTCATTCCCACAAAATCACACTTCCTGTCAACACTGAACCCGCATCCACATGTTTCATTTCTCTGGATCATCCACCATTCTATATCAGTGCTGAAATCCAAATAACAAGCTTGTAAATTAGTGAGTAACATTTTTCTTTCTCTAAAACTTACATTTATTTGCAAGTGTGTATACATGCATGTGCGCACGCACACATACACATATAGTCCAAGTGTGCAGGTCAAATCACAACTTTTGAATGACTCCCTCCCCCCTCTTCTACACATTCTCATGAAGTTCCAGATAGCCTCAAAACTGCTATACAGCCACCAATGACCACAAATTCCTGGTTTTCCTGCCTAACCCAAGAAGTGTAACTACAGCCATGTACTTTCCTTCATAAAACACTCTTAAAGGGGCTAAGTAGTTGACTCTGTCAGTAAGGTGCCTACCACAGAAGTGTGAGGACCTGAGTCTGTATCCACAGAACCCATGTAAAATCCAGGCATGAAAGTGTGCTTCTATAACATCAGCATGGGGGTGAAAGTGTGTAGTAGGAGGCCACTTGTTTGTTTCCCTGCTGCCCAGACTCCTGAAATAACCACAAAGAAACTGTATTAATTAAATCACTATTTGGTCCATTAGCTCTAGCTTCTAATTGGCTAACTCTTATATCTTAATTTAACCCATTTCTATTAATCTGTGTATCACTACAAGGCTGTGGCTTACTGGGTAAAGTTTTGAAATCTGTCTCCAGTGGGCTACATGACTTCTCTCTGGC
The DNA here is from genome assembly GCA_001685075.1 of Bramus lutescens. Taxonomy (NCBI): domain Eukaryota; kingdom Metazoa; phylum Chordata; class Mammalia; order Rodentia; family Cricetidae; genus Bramus; species Bramus lutescens. Next base: position 351,564 of record LOEQ01004444.1, read on the forward strand.
TCCACCTCCTTTCTCCCAGAATTCAGTTTAGTTTTCCTGGCCTAGCTCTACTCTACCCTATCACAAGCCTAAGACAGTTTCTTTATTAACCAATTGTATTCACAGCATACAGAGGGGAATCTCATATTACCTCCCCTTTTCTGTTTAAATAAAAAGGAAGGTTTTTAACTTTAACATAGTAAAATTACATATAACAAAATAGGTATCAAGCAAGAATTACAGTTACAATGTTTATATTAACTCTATCTTTTATCATAACTAAGAAAAAGTATAAAAATAACTATAAATTCTTCAAATCCATCAAAGACTCTAGAAGGATAAAATATTACCTAAATTAACTGAAAGTGCCTTGTAGGCAACTTCCAAAACTCTAGAATTGACAGAGACATCTCGCTGCCTGGACAGTCACCCAAATTCTTCTGTAATGTTGCGGGCACCCATCTTCAGCCTACAGGTCTATAGTATCCTGAAGACTTTTTCCATGAAGCAGAAAATTTCAAAGACAATTCCACCTATATTGGCAGTTTGTCAGTCACTTTCTTTTGTATCCTTTACAATGTCTGGCAATCTCTTTCATGAAGCAGACACCCCCAAGAATCATCTCACCTTTAGGCAAGTTTAGCAGTCATTTCTCTGTGGTTCCTGCATGTCTAGTTCACACAAAATACCATCAAGCAGTCCAGTCAAGAGCAGTTTTTTCCCAAATGGATAGAAAACTCCATAAGGAGTTTCTTTGATGCTCATCATCCTCTTGAAGTAGATTGGTGCTGCCAGGAGCAGATGTGTCTCATTGTCAGAAAATGTTATAACTTCTAAAAACATTTTAAATGCCATATTCTGATGGTCTCTGAAAGATTTGAAGAATATCTATCTAACTGAAGTGTATCTCTATATATCTAGAAAACTGAAATAACATGACTAGAAGATTGACTATTTTAGATGACTATCTATTAACCTATATTTCTTAATTATACATTACATTTTTAAATGAACTGCACAAATACAATACCTTAACCAAGAGCATAAATAAACAGATAATGAAATTGGCCTTACATTTGTGTAAACAGAGCAAGATCCATACCAATGCAGATCTCTATAGAATATCCCCTTTAAATGTAAACAAACATTTATGAACAATATTTAGGAATTTGGATATAGTTCTCTCCAAACTGCTCCCTGATTTTTGTTGGGTGAAATAATTTTTGGGGGTGTTCATGATGACCTTTCAGGGGGGTCTTGGTCCATCAAATCACATTATTCTGGAAGGATTCCACAGGTTCTCATCCTCTACGGAAATAAAAAGAAGAACCTCTTTACCAAAGCAACATATCCTTAGATCGATATTTTGAAATCAAGATACCTTTAAAGTATATATGTTGGTTTAGCTTAGCGATCCTCAGAATCAAATGTCTCTCTGCAGTCAAAAATTTCAAAGCAAACACAATAGTATACATAATCCAGACTCTGTGTATATTCCATCTTTATGTGGCTAATTTGTTTTTACTCTATTACTTTTTCTACAAGTTTAATGTTTATGTTTTTATCTTTATTCCTTTAATCTATGACTGTCTTTACTATTTTATATTACAATTACTGTCTCTTTACTCTTTTTCTTCTCTCTCCCAAGCCTACATACATTTTTTAAAACACACTGTGTGTTGTTTAGAGGTCTTTTATGTCTGAATCTGTCCTTATTGCATACCTGTAATCCTTATCTGAGCAGGACTGCTTCTTAAAAAGCTATTTAAATGGTCAGTCTCCTGAAAGAGCCAGAGTTAATGCTAGAAGTATGGCCCAGGAAACCACCTTTTTAAAACCCTGTGACTTTTTTTCTGCTACCACTGATTAGGAAGATCTCTCTTAAAGGAGCTGAGGCATGCTGCCAGCAAAATGATGACTACCAAGAAGCCATGCTTAACTCGGTTCTTTTGTGTCTAGAATAACTTTTTAAGTTTTCTCAGGTTTTACATGAACATAGTTGACCACAATGGTGTGGTAATTTGTAGTAGGAGGCCACTTGTTCATTTCCCAGCTGCCTAGACTCTTGAAATAACCACATAGAAACTGTATTAATTAAATCACTGCTTGGTTCATTAGCTCTAGCTTCTTATTGGCTAACTCTAACATCTGAATTTAACCCATTTTAATTAATCTATGTATTGCCATGAGGCTGTGGCTTACTTGGTAAAGTTCCAGTGTCTGTCTCTGATGGCTTCTCTTTGACTCTGCCTCCTTTCTCCAAGCAGTCAGTTTAGTTTTCCCTGCCTAGCTCTACTCTACCCTATCACAGGCCTAAGCCAGTTTCTTTATTAATCAATGGCATTCACAGCATACAAAGGGGAATCCCACATCAGAAGTGGGAGCAAGGACCCAAGGTCCAAATGAGGAGCAGAAGGAAGGAGATCATGAGCAAGGAAGTCAGGACCGCGAGGGG
>LOEQ01004444.1:371733-393738 GCA_001685075.1 Bramus lutescens
TAGTCTGTTTGGATTCTCACCTTCCTAGACCTGGATGGAAGGGGGAGGACCTTGAACTTCCTACAGGGCAGGGAACCCTGACTGCTCTTTGGATTGGAGAGGAAAGGAGAGGGGAATGCGGGAAGGGGGAGGGAAATGGGAGGAAGGGAGGAGGTGGAAATTTTTAATAAAAAAAATGAAGTGAGACATATGCACCTAGTTTCCTGTTTCTGTATTTTTAAGTCCATGCTTCCCAACACCATTTGTTGATTTTTTTCTCTAGTGTGTATTTTGATATCTTTATCAAGATCAGGTAATTGTAGTTTTGTGAACTTACTGCTGAGTCTTCTGTTCTATTCCACTGGTTTATATGTCTGTTTTCTGTGCCAGTACCTGGCTGTTTTTATTACTCTGGTTCTGCAGTATAATTACTACTGTACTCCTTTTCTTAAGGATTGTTTTGTATGTCTTTGACCTTCAGTGCTTCTACATAGTTTTTGGACTTTTAAAATATCTTCGAGGAAAAGTTCTGGTACTTTAATTGGGATTCAATACACTTTTAAAATGCAAAGTGTTTTCTTAAAATCTAAGACTTTAAGACATTGATAATGAGCATTAAAATAAACACCAACAAACTCTTCAAGCATAGGCGTGCAAGCATGGGGGCCTGTACCCATGAGCTGTCTGTTTCTGTTTGCAACTCATTTAATCTATTCTAAAATTTCACTTGACATCTGCCATACAAAACAGCCAGCAAGAAAGGTAAATACAAACATGATCAAAAATCTAATTTTCCCCCCATAATAGCACCTAACAAAATATTATTGAGACTTATATTATAATTTTAAAAACAGTGTGTTCACCAAAGAGTAAGACCTTGCAAGAAAAAGTATTGCTCATATCTACTCATTGGTAAATGTTATCAAATAAATGCAATATATTGGGTCACGGGTAGGAAAAATGTGTGTTCAGCCCATATTCACAGCTTTCAGTTTGAAAAAGTCTAGTTAAAATATGTGGACACATTTCATAGATATTACAGAATTTTATTCCTCTAAAGTTTCTTCCTCTCAAGAAATCAAGAATTCTTGTTTTCCCTTGTATACAAATTAGCCTAGAATACAGTTTTTACTAAAGAAGAAAGAATATTTGGGAAATAGAAACATGTAAGACAAGATTTATAACCATAAGAAGTCATTCTGTAAGACAGTGTTTCATGATAAGCAGAGTTCCTTAATTAATCATTGGCATTTTACTGTTTAATTGGATACAATTAATTGCATGAAACATACAGTAAATAAGTTATATTTTGAGTTCTTGTATTTGTTTTCATTTTAATTAGTGAATTTTGTGGTTAGGTCTTCCATTAATAATTTATTTCATACTATTCAAGGCTTAATTTCTTCTTTTTAAAATACAAAGTTTCAGCTAGTTGAGTTCTGAAAATTCATCTACCTCTGATTAGATTCTGAATTGCTTATTGCTAGCACACTACCTGCAGACTCTTTAGCAGGAGGTTTCAGGATATACAAGATAAACCACGACTCCCAACTACACAGTTAATCATCATGATGGGAAAGCAGAAAGTCAGAAAATAATCATACCGCAAGACCACTATCATGTTCTAAATCTCTAATTCTAAAAGCCACAAAAACGTTTTACCAACAAACTACAGCATCTCTCTAGGTCTGAATATGTGATCAAATTGATGAATTGAAACATATACCACAAGTTAATCAACCCCCTTAAGAATTAGAGGTCCATGCTAAGAGCTTAAAGAGGTGATTTAAGATAGTATATAATGAGAGTCTGCAGCTTCTGTTACCATGACACCCAAATAATGCCCAGAGACAATCTTGCCTTCCAAACTAGCATCCTTGCTATCAGGACTAATTGATTAATAGCATGGACACAATGTCCGATCACACTTATCTTCCTCAGTGACTATTGCAATATCATGGCTTTTAGACAAAATTCTAGCTTCCCTAATTCATGTGTTTTAAATCTTTTGTCTGGCTGTTTGTGCAACATTGCATCTGCTTTCATCTTATATATTTGGCTCAGCAGATTGCATAGAGGTTATAATGCTTTCATTTATCTTTTAATAAACATTGAAAATAAGAATGATTAAAAAGTAGATTTAAATGGGGGTATAAGATACAACCAGCCCAGATGGAATTGTGTTAGTGTGGCTTTAACATGATTTTAAAAGGTCTCCTGCATGACCTTTGTACCCAGTTTCCTGGATAGTCTAAAATGAGACATTAAATAATGTGCCCTGGTAGAGATCATAAATTTATGGTTGACCTAGTAATACCTGTGAGCAAAAAGGTAACAGTAAGTGGTAAGCAATAGCCTAGCTTCAAAATAATCCAGGGCATACTTTTATAATAAAAAATGTGCATAAAAGAGTTCCCAAATGATCCATCTTTACCACTGAGTAGAAATCCTAAAGTGTTAAAATCAGTTTACTATAGAGATCACAGTCATGGTTACTGCAGCACTGTAGACAATAGGTCACTTAAGGAATCAGCCTAAGTGATAGTCAAGAGATAAGCAGATTAAAAAATGGAGTTTTTTTCTATTTAAGCACAAAAAATAGATGAAATTATATAATTTGCAATAAAATGGATGTAACTAGAAATCATCACTTAAGTGAAGTAGCCATATAGATAAACATTTATAACAAAATACAGAATTTAGAGAGGAAAAAATATGGCATATGAGTGAAAGAAAAACTTTACTGGAAGGGATAGTGGGCAGGGAGATAGAACATTAGGGTGGAAAGAGAGTGGATGTGATAAAATGTATTGTCTGCAGGTCTAAAATATGGCAGTGGGACTTGTCACTTTGTAAAATCAAATACATCAATTAAGCCTGTGGGCTTGACTTAAGATTTAAAATAGCACTCCTAAAATAATCTTTATTATTAAAAGTATTCTCTGTCCCACTGGTCCCCCTGGATCAGTCTCTCTCTGTCCACCTGTTTCCAACCAGCCACTCAGTTAAAATTGTCTGGCCAATGGCTTAGACTATTACTGGATAGTTCTCTCTCCAAATTAATCCATTTCTATTAGTTTATATTTTACCATGAGACTCATGACTTGTTACTTCACATTTTGCTTTTTGTACAGCTACATGGAATCTCCCCATCTCAGTCGAGTCTCTGGTCTTTGTTTGAACTTCCCACCTAGCTTTACTCTGCTAAGCCACTCACTGAAACAACTTTATTAATCAACTAATAAAAGTGACACATCTACAGAAGGACATTCCACATCATCTCCCCGTTTTTGTTTAATTAAAAAGGAAGGTTGTAACTTTAACATAGTAAGATTGCATATAACAAAACAGTTATCAAGCAAGAATTACAATCACAACATTTTTTCTTTTTGTATATTTTATATCTAATTTATCTTTTATGATAACTAAGGAAAATTATGAAATATAATGCAGATGCCATAGGTTGGGGTACAAAGAAAATAGACCTTGGGGAGGAGATTTGCAAACTTTTGGGGAGTGTTTTCAGCAAGGCACAACCATGTATTTATGAGGAAAAAAGATCAGGAAGGGAGAGAAACTGAACTATAAGAACTAAGTTGTTGGCTTGATATCTGCTGACAGTAGATTGGACTTTTGGTAGTATCTACAATTTCTTTATGGTTTTAGACAAAAGAGAAATATGTTGACCTCTTGATTATTTGATTGTGCTCTGAATATAATAAAAACTGGAATGATAAATTCTAAAATTATTTTCTATTAGATTATACAAAAGTAGAGTCTCTATTGGATTAGAGTTTTGAGTTGTCAGAGTCCTTTGTAATGTAAACAAGTGACTAATCAAGAGGTCTTAAGCAGTAGATGGACTCTAGATAAATCTTACTGTGTTTCAATATGTGCCTGCACTTGAGACTTTCTCCATGCAATAAATATAAACCAGGTCAGTTTTCTGTCTTTTAAATTTTTTAAAATTTTAATTAAAATATAATTATATCATTTCTTCCTTCCCTTTCCTCCCTCCAACCTTTTCATATCCCCTCCTTCCAACCACTCCTATGTCCAACCCCTTATTTCCTCTCAGATTCAAGGGCTGTTTTTCTTTGATTATTAGTGTTAATACCACTATAAACGCATGCACACAAAGAAGTAGAAACATACATATGAAAATAAATATATAAATGCAGCCTGCTGAGTCCATTTAGTATTGCTTGTTGAATTTATGATTTCAAGACTGATCATGTGGTGTTGGATGACCTATTAGCAGTCTCATCCCTAAGAAAGACTTATTTTCTCTCTTTCAGTAATCATTTGTTACCTGTAGCTCTTTGTCTATGGATGAGTGTTGTTGGAGATCCCTGTTTGCTCCCAGCTTCCCAGACTCCAGAAATAACCATTCAGAAACTGTATCAATAAACTACTGCTTGGCCTATTAGCTCTAGCTTCTTATTGCCTAGCTCTTACATCTTAATTTAACCCATTTCTATTAGTCTGTGTATGGCCTCATGGCTGTGGCTTACCAGCAAGGTTCTCTCTGGTGTCTGTCTCTGGTAGGGCTACATGGCTTCTCTCTGACTCCACCTTCTTTCTCCCAGCATTCAGTTTAGTTTTTATTCCACCTCCCTCTATTCTGCCCTGCCAGGCCCAAGACAGATTCTTTATCAACCAATGGTATTCACAGCATACAGAGGGGAATCCCACATCAGACAGGACTCTGTGAGATTTGTCCCTTCCATGTTATCATGTCTATTTGTAGTGTTATTGTTCAGGTCTTGTTTAGGCAGCCATATTATTGAGGTATCATGAGTATGTCTTCTTTGTCATTTCTAGGAGACACAGTCTCCTGATCCACTGGCTCTTACAGCCTTTCTGCTCCCTAGTCTTTCTGTTCTCTGAGCCTTACATACAGGAGTTGCATCATAGATGCATTCATTAAAGTTTGATACCCCACAATCAATTGCTCTTTGCATTTTGATCTGTTATGGTTTTCTGTAATGGTCTCCATTTATTTCAAAGAGAAGCTTCAATGATGAGGGGCAAGAACTACATTTACTTGTGTGAATATAGGGATAGTTGTATAAAGCAGCTAGGAACTATGCTGGTCTAAGAAAGTGGTGGTAGTAGGTCATGACCTCATTAGTCCTGGGTATTTGGCTAAGTTTCCAATAGTAAGCATGATTTCCCTCCTGTTGATTGTGCCATACAGATACTGCCAAGATATGAGTGCCACTGTCACACCTTTAGGTATATCTCACTGTGTTGGTTATTGTGGTTCATAGGTACCACCATAGCAGGGTAGGCGTAATCACTTCTCTTTCTTGGAAAATTTCATACCAAATTCTGGTTCTATGAAAGCCACACCTTAGGCTAGAAGATTTCAGGTCATACCTAACTCATATCTTCTGAGTCCTATGTCTAAAGAGTGTGGTTTTATCAGCAACAGGGCCTTACCTTTAACCTCTAAGAAGTAGCCAAAAGCCCCGCCAATAGCCTATATTATTTAGGGAGTCTCTTGGACTCTTGTGACCAACAATTCAAAAGGAAGTTTCTCACGCATGGCACTAGAGTATTTGTATATATACACTTATATGCAATTTCAAGTCATTATAAAATAGTAGGATTCAATTTGGTGTCTTAAGAGGAATCAGACTATCAAAATTATACACAAAGTCAGTTCAAGATGATTAATGATTAATAGTACAATGAGAAGTAACCTATGACAGGTTAAAATAATTTAGGTATGTTAGAAATTCATACCATATATATTATTAATGCAAATATATTCCCAACAAACTTGAGAGTTTTGTTAAAGATCAAGACTTCAAGTATACACTGATGTACTTTCATGTGAGTAGCTCAACCTTTACTGATCAGTGGATTATTTTTTCCCTAAAAATATGCACTGGGCTATATATCACTTAATTTGTAAAGTACTTGCCACTTGCCCCAGAAGCATTAGGATCTGTGTTTAGATTTCCAGACCTCATGTAAAAACTTGGGTGTAGTGGTGTGTGCTTGTAATCCCAGGGATACAGACATAGAGAAAGGCAGAATAGTGGAACTCACTGGCTCAGTCAGCATGATCTAAATTGCTAGCCCAGTTTTCAGCAAAAATTAATAATAATAATAAAATAAAATCCTGTGATCCTGTGTTAGAAAACACAATCAAGATGTAAATCTCCTGAAAAAATGGCACCAAAGATGTCTCACTTCAGATGGATCATTCCAATGGGAACAGATGGAAATTTGATTTTGTTTTGAGATGGATCATCGTCATTTCAGACTCCTGGGTTCAGGGGGTCCTCTCACTTCAGTTTCCAGAGTGTTGGAGCTTGGGTGCCATGTGATCACACATAAAAATATAAACAAAATAGGTTTTCTTTTTAACTGCTTGAAGGCATTATAGAGATTTTAAAGCACCAAATACTTAGAACACCATTTCCCCAGAAAGAAGTTCAGAGAACTCAGTGCAGAATATGACTCTGTTATTCCAGAGGATTTATACACTGAACCAAGGCTAGTCCAAGATCTTGGCAGCCTCAAGATACAAGGAAAAGGAATGAAAATCAAATTCTGTTAAGGAGGAGAAGCCCTGAAAAGTATGCCAGATGTTCAGTATGGGTCTCCCAAAGGCGTGACACAAGGGATAAATAAAACTGATCAACATCCATGAGAGCCAACGCCCCAGTACCGGTTCTCTCATTCTCTCTTATTCGTTGCTGCAGCGACCTGGACTGCAACTTACTATGTGGAAGAAACACGGCCCATTAAATCACTTGCTTGTTCCATACATGCGTTTATTACATAAAAAGCTTGGGACTATGTTAAAATATCTTTGGTAGAGTTAAATTTTTCAGTAGATGTCAGGGGATGAAAGGGAGGATGGATCTACAGCTTGACTTCCTGTCAGTCATAGCATTGTGCTGCAAGTTTGGTTTAAATGTTTGATTAGAGAAACAGAAAAATAGGAATTTCTGTTTTCTCAAGACTACATATATCAGAAGATTTACATCCACCAGCTCGTTCCATAATTCGTAGGATGGTCTGTTTCCCGAACCAGTTCTTGCTGCCCTTCTCATCATCAGTGATGCCAAAATGAGACCTTGAAAAAGAGAATGGAATGTATTTCGAATAGTAAAATTTATAGATACTTATTTTCTGGGTTAAAAATGTAAAAATACTTCCTAATTTTGATACTAAACTTTTAATTGCACCACCTATTAAACAGTTTTAAATTCACAATTAAAGGGGTGGGGTAATTCTAGGAGATATCTGGGGTTCCTCTGACCTATTGACATGCAGCTCAGAGAAAACTTACTTTTCTTGTCTCTGAAAATGTGGTCATGATTTGTTCTGGTCTGTGAATTAGATACAGCAGAGGGATATTGCCTAACCACGAGACTCCAATGCCCTGGAGAATTGAAGTAAAGCATACAAGTTGGCAGGCTAAAANAAAAAGCCATTCCAGGCCATTCTTTCCCAATGTGTGTGCCAAACGCTTCCCACACATTGAGACATGTTTTAATGTGGTCAAGATAATTGTTTAGTACAAGCAGGTGACCCCAGGCTATCACTGTTCTTACTGCATTTATATGAGATGTTTCCTGGGGAGATGTTAGCAGATGTATATTCATTAGAAAAGGCATCAATGAAAGACCAACCTAATAAGTCCAAATTCCAACTTGAAAAACCATTGTGTTCATTGGGTTACTTACAGAAACATGGAGGACAAAAAGTCAGCTGCGTCACTGGAGACTCGACCTCAGCCTGGGTAATGACGAACAAAACCTGCATCCTGGAGTTCTCTACAGAGCACGCAAGCATTTTGAAAGGTTGGAGGATTTCCTGTTCTCGCCAGGCATCAATACTTATATAACCTTAGGAAGGACAATTATGAATCTTGTCAGTTTCAGGAACTTCCTGAGATTATGTATGCAATGATATATGTATATAACTATATATAATATAATTATTTGTGTGTGAATATATATATAATTATGCACATACAAATAAACACACAAATTTAGAGTAGTTTTCTGATTATACAAAGTACTAAAACATATATGGGAAGGAAAAGACACTTATGATTTATATACCAGCATAGATTTCCTATTTATCTTTCAAACTACTCTCTTATTTACAATAAAGGAAAAATTATGCCTCAATCAAACTAATATTTTTCTTGGAATCTAGAGGCAATAGAGACCCAAATACGTTACGATTTATTGTTTCCCCAGAATATACAAGGTTTCTTTTCTGTGTTAGAGGAAAGGGAATTTATTACTCACGGTAGAGCAAGCCATACATCATCAGAATATCTGCCAGCTGCCCTTGTCTCTGTGTCTCAAGGAGTCCAAGTAGTTGCTACCCATGCAGAGGATTTGTATCACAGCTGAGGATCGCAGAGCTTGAGAGCTCATCACTGTGTAGCAAATGGAAACCAGGCCTAGTCTTTGCCTTGAAATCGCCGTCTAACCCTCCAAGGCTGCTGGCTGCAAACACAACTACAATAAATGTTAGGCAGTAAGTATTGGTATTTTTGTACTCCTAGAACATCCACCAAAAGTATGATGAGATATTAAGGATTCACAGTCATTTCCTTTCTGAACAGTGACAGTGTGCCCTGACCTGTACCAAAAGGTCACTCTCAAAAGCAGGATGCATCCAGAGTTGGTGGCACTTTAGAAACAATACTTATGAGATAAAATATTATATGTTATTAGTATAAATATATATGTATATATGGCATATGAAAACTGATACTATATAGGAACCCCCTTTCATGTGATAACTTTCTTTTCAGGGTACGAAAAATGTATTGTTCGCAAAAATAAGTTACAAAACTCAGTCAAGCAACCCCAACATGAAGAATAAATTACTCAGTCCAGTCTGCTCAAGAAAACAATAGATCCAGGTAGGGGAGGGGCGGCAACTCACAGGGATGCTGACACACACGGAAGAATATCATGTGGCAGATCATTCTGTGATGCACAGCTAACAGGTGGCAGTTTTGCCTGTAGGGACGGGCAGAGGGAGAATACCGTACAGACATCTGTGGAAAGGTATTGGGGCTATGAGCAGAACAAGTGCTGGGCTGCGGTCACTGCTGGCAGGTGTTTGGAAGGTTTCCAGAGCTCAGGAGTCTCTCCATGTCTGGGTGGAAAATCATCTTGCAGAAACTTCCTGTAACATTGGCATGGGCCTGAAACAGCTTTATGCAGCCTCCCACAAAGGACGTGTCTGGCACCTGGGGTAGGTGATATTGGATCCAGGCAGTGGTGCCATGGTCTGTCACCTTGGGGAATTCTTGATAGTTGCATTTGGATCACATGTCAAGCTTGCCATCTTCTGTGCAGACATTCTCATCACACCCCTTCAGTACTGGTCAACTTGTGCACAGCTCTCCAAAATGATGATCACTTTCGACACCTTTCCTAAGCTCCTCAGAAGCTTTGCTGAAGTGTTAATGGGTCTGGAGAAGTGGATGAACATTTCCAGAAACATCATGTCAATCTGGCTGATCATATCATTTTTGTATTGAGGCCATAGAGCCAGAGGGGTGGGCTGAGTCTTCTTCAGTCAATGCTTGGCAGACAAGTCCATCTGCTTTGCAGAGCTCTTCCAGGACTGTTGATTCAAAAGGCCAGATGCCAGGCCTGCGTGGTACTGTGGTTTCTTGGATCATTTGTTTGTGTGCAGAAGTGGGCTATAAGAGTTTTGTCCTGCACAAGATCCTAGCTCAACAGCCCAGAGTTGTGAATTGTGTGTTCTCTGATGGCTTGTCTACCAAGCTGCTAAGATGTTCCAGCTCCGTTAGCTCCTGGTTGATCGAATGAAAGTTGTCCTGGAAGTGCATAATGAAGACTTTCTTCTGGTCCTCCATTGTCTCTCGTGCTTGCCATCCTTCAGGCTGTCTAACACTCTATTCTTATTGGAGCAGAGTGCTTCTATGACACTAATGGTCTGCAAAATGACCTTCAGATTCACCCCAATGCTTAGAAGAAATACCTTGTGGTTGCAGCAACTCATGTGATATCTTAGACAGTCACTGTCTAAGGGACACTTTATTGCATGCCCTACACTATTCTGAATCATTTGTGCACATTTTGTTCAACAACTTATAATTCAGTGTTATTATTAATATGCTAGAAATGACATTATATAATTGAAGCTCATGACTTAGGAAAAATCAAATCAATTTACTCAGCTAAGAGGTAAGAGACATGGGGGCTATTGGGAGAGATACCAAGTCTCTGCATACGACTGTGCTCTGCATCATTATGAACTTGGAAGGGTTTGCAGTAGGCAGAGGGGGGCATATGGGAAGAGAGCGCAATGCAGGAGACAGATGGAAAAGGCATTATAAAGAGGAATTGAGGGAATTGGGAACAGGGTGGATTTGAGGAGCTAAAAGAAGTTGGCAGGATTCACTCTGAAGTTTTATGCTGTGTAAGCCGAGCATGTTGACAGACTTTGACAGACATAAGAACATTCAGTGAGAGATAGAGCACATGGAAGAGAGCGAGTGAGCAACTCAGGGTAGAAGAGGAGAGGTAGGCTGATCTCAGAGTCAGGCATGTCCTACCTGGGCCTCCTCATCCCACACAGCCAGAGAGACCACAGGGCCAGCCGTGGGCACAGATGTGGAGGAGAGAATCAAGTGTTGCAACAGAGAATTGGAAGGAATGAAAAACATCAGGTTTAAATTTCCCCAGTCTTGAGTTTTGAGGGCTTTTTCTTGCAGAAAACCACTTCAATTGTGTTTACTGACGACTGGTGTGAGGGTGGGGTGTGAATTATATTGGCTCACCACTTCCCAGTCAAACTTTATCTTTTGTGCTCAGACACCCATTTTTCTCCCAAGAAAAAGGCAAAACAACTTAAATCACAAAACATCCAAGAAAAATAAGCCTCTATTCTATTAGTTTTCTTAGTCATTAAAAATAAAGGGAACTTAGCATTTCTCTGCCTTGTTTCTGGTTTGTTTAATGATATGTTTAAGGTAATTTTGTTCTTACGTTGTAAAAGGAACTTGTGACCAATATTAGTATTTTCGGACTGTTTGGTTACAAAGCCAATTGAGTTCTTCATTGCAGCTTTTTTCTGTCTTGAATGTTTGCACTAAACTACTCATAACTAATTCAGATTTACACCAGGGGAGAAGATAGCATTTGATGTACTTGCGAAGCTTCAGTTCAGGCATCGGAAAGTGCTGAGACTAAGCATCTGGGTTTACAGGCCTTTCACCTCCTCACCTACACTTGCCGACACTCCTGCCTTCTGCTGTCTGATCTGTCTTTGCTTCCTTCACATGTGATAACTAAGGCTTTTTTTGTGTAGGTTGTTTTCTTTTACTTAATTGATACTTTGTAGTATTTTAAAGGAATCCCCTTGAAAGAGACTGGTGTAAGGTCTTTATGATTTTCATACTGATAAATGGTGAATAGCAAATGACTGAGCTGGTTTTAAAGTACCAAAAGTCCCAACACATAAGAGGGACAAAAATTGATCATTCCCAGCTTTATTCGAGGAGACTTTTAAGTGTCACCTCTGAACTAGCATTATTATTATCACTCAGAAAACTTATTAGAAATGCAGCTTCTTGAGGGTCATTCTAGGCTCATTGTATCAGCAACATCAGGGAAAAGCGGGACTAAGACTAGTCCTATATTATTTACACACACTGAAAACTGAGAACCATTAGGTAACTGGATTTACTAAACACTAAACTGAAGACTAATAAGACAAAGTTAACCTAACTTTGACTCGGAAGGGTTTTCTGGGATTTTCAATAGGAGAAATAGTGCCCTTTCTAGTGGCCTAAGTTGGGTACATGTGGGCAAACTCCTCAACATACTTGGGTTTCATTTTTCTAATCTGTAAAAGTAGTACCTAAAATTGCATAATCACCATGGTTTCCTAACAATGCTAGATTTTGTTCCGCCGATTTCTCTTGTGGCTAATAGCATTTATTTATAGGAAGGAAGAAGCTGGAGTGATCATCATGAGGGAATGCTAACATATGTACATGGCAATGAGGCCAACATCTGTGTCCTATTTAGCTGAACGTCAGGCACACTTTGTACCAAAAAACAATAACAGAACAAAAAATAAATAAATAAATAAATACAAATCACACATTTAAAATTAAGGAAAAATGTGTGTGTGTGTGTGTGTGTGTGTGTGTTGTGCTGTGTGTAAAAGGCCATGCAATGAACATTTTAGACTTAGAGGCCATTAGTCTGTCATGATTACTCAAATCTTGCCACTGTCATATTAAAAACTGCAATAAATAATATGTAAAGCAACTCACCTAACATTCCAAAATCTGCTTCCAAAACCATATGGTAGATTGGATCCAGTATATAAGCCATACCTTGCCAATCTCCAGTTATTAATATTTCCATTTATTTTTAAGTTAAAACATGGGACTTAAATATTTTCTGATTTATTACTTACTAATTTATCAAATATTTAGTAGCTAATATTCTAACAGCCCATTAACTGATTGCAATCTTCAAAGTTCCTATCCACTTTGTTGTGTTAATCTATAAACAACCAATCAAAACACAGTCTTGGTCAGATCCATCTTCATGAATGGGTTTCCTCCTTAATGTCTAGATGAAGAGAGTGTTGTACTTTTACAGGTATGCTTTTAATAGTTTAGGTTAGCCATTCCTATTGCCCCAGTGCATACCAAAGAAGAAAACGTTGTCTCCATATATATTGCTAATATAGCAATCATTGTAACTGTACATTAAACACTTCTTCCATATATCTTTGTCTAAAGGCTATCTCTTTAAAGTAAGTGTATAGAAAAATGAAACAGTTCAGTTAGTTCTATAAAACAACTGTGCGCATTGGTTACTAAAACATATGCAAAGCTTTCTCCCCATCAGTGAACAGCAGCTCTGTGTCCCCTAATTTGATTTAGTTCTGTACTTTCTGCTTAGAGATGATTTTGTACCCCACAAAGTCAAGGCTCAGCCTCCAATACTTCCCCACTAGTTCATACCACAGTCACAAGCATGGGCCTCTAACTTCTTGACTAAAAACCAAAGTTCCTGGCCACCCTTAGGTATAACAAGTTTGCTGGAGTGATTCACAGAAATGAAGAAACTACTTATCTTCCATGGTAATGGATGTCTCAAAGGGCACAGGCAGATGGAAGAAATGCACAGGGCAAGGGATGTGGAAAGGGCTGCAAAGCTCCCATGTTTCCCCTGAAGTACCACATTCCAGGAACCTCCATGTGTTCGGCTATCAGAGCATCCCATCCCCCAAATCCATTCCCTTTTGATTTCTTTTCATTAAAATTCAAAGTCTTTAGGCATGATTTATTTGTTCATAGTCAGTTCAGTCTTGAACAGGGCTCCCCTCCCCAGAGACTGGTGGGTTTGGCAGAACATTCCAACCCTCTACTTATGCCTTGGTTATTCCCCTGACTCAACCTCATACTAAAGCTACCATGGGATGGCCTTCCATCAGGTAACTGAACTCATTAACAAGCAGGGGACTCTCTTAGAACTCTAGATCCTTCAAAGTTTCCAGGACCTTTATATCAGAAGTGGGATATAAAAGAAATNTATATATATATATATATATATCCCAACATGTTCCATGTTCTCTTACTGTAATTGGAAAAAGACCTAGTATTTTTTATTTTTTCCTTTTCCCACTTAGGAGCCAGATGTGTGTGTTGCGCAGTTGCAACCACATAGTCAAGAATTAAACATTGTCGGGGGGTCATTGTGCTTCTCCAACCAGACTACTATTGGGAGATATTGATCAGGTAAGGCTGATGTTAATATTCTAGTATTCTGGCCTGTCCCACCATGTGAGGCATGTGTATGTGTGTATGTATGTCACAAAATCATAGTAGATCGCCCATACTCTATTACATGAAAAGTTTTTGATAAGCTGTCTTTTTTTGATAAGCTATCTTTAATAGTCCTCTTTTATTTAATGTCTTATCTGAGCAGATTAAAAGGTCATTGCATTTTTGTTGTAACATATTATGACTTGTAAACAATAGAAATGATTCAACGTGTGTTATATCTTTCCATAAATTAGTTAAGTTAATTAGTCTGGATGAAAAAGCATGATGGCCCCAAACAACGTCTGAAGTTTTTACTGTGCGGTTTCAACCCAGCAACACATACAACTGGCTCTTAAGTGGGAAAAGAAGAGAAAAACAATCACTAGACTCCTTTCCAATTACAATAAGAAAACATGTTGGGTAATTTTGAAATTTCCCACCCTTCATTCTGGTCCCAAGTGAAAGCATATGCCAGAGTAATAATCTTAACTGGCTCTGAACTTCGAGCTAGATTCAGGCTAATTTTCCGTATATCGTTCGCTTTCCACTCATATTATCCTTCCGTGCCTGCCCACGTGAGATTAGTACTCAACTGATTTTTGAAGAATGAAAACATGAAGTGAGCCATGTCTTGGTTGTTGATGGCTCCACCAGCTTCATAAACATCTTGTCCTTGTGTACAGAGTGAAGAGCAGGGACACAGAGATGATGGTCTGTTGTGTTTTGAAATGACTTGTAACAGACCACATTTAAATATAAATAATGAGATGAGACTGGAATGGTGGGAATTTTTGTATGTGCCTCTTCATGTGCAGAAAGGTGTCTGAGGCCTATCTCCCGTGGCCTGAGGATGTAAAATAGTTCACCATTTTACTTCTTTTAGGGCATTTCATTGGGTAAATATGACTTTTCAGTTTCATGATTCATGGATGGTTACTATTACCATTACTATTATGAGCCATACAATAGTGATCATCACTCATATTCTCTTTATACTCATTATTCATGCCAACATCATTCTGCTGCAGTAAACAGTCATGTGACTTCCTTTATACCCATGCTTGGACTAGTTGATGATACCATTTAAATATCCTAAGATATGATAGTAATCAAGTAAGGTTGATGTCAATATCCTAGGTTTTTGGCTTGTCACATGTGATAAAACCCAGTTGTGATTTGTACTAGATTCTCAAATAAACAAGTAAACTAAGCTCCAGTTGCTCACAGCATAGCCTGCTTGATCATACACTTTCTCTACATGCTGGTCTCTCTATTTATTTCCCTACAGATGATGCCCTTTGTGGTCATCTGCAAAAAAAAAAAAACCAGCCCCAACCCCCCCAAAACAAAAAACAAACAAACAAACAAACAAGCAAACAAAACCCTTGTTCTCATATATGTTTCTGGGGAAACCCATCTTGAAGAAATCTTTTACTTGTTGTTACTGGCATTCAACAAATCCAAGGGGGCTTTCTTTACTCCTTGAATTTCTATCAGTGAAATAAACTGAGACGATTATGGGGTTTAGAGGCCACAAAAGAGTTCCCTAAAGAACTCTCAAATCTCTGTCTGCAGAATGCCACGAAGCAAGATAGATATATTGATACTGGGGATAATTTTTATCTTTGGGGAAAGACTTTGATTTCCAGTTTATATATCTGATAGGACTGGGCACTTAAAAAAAAAAAGACAAGTCTGCTTCCTGGAATTGTTTTTGGGTCTTTTCCCTACAACTGAATCTTCTCGGCTAAAAATGAGAAGTTGGAAGTATCAGTGTTAAAATTTAATTCCACTTATGTTTATTAAAACTAGAGAGGGTAATTATTGAAACATAGGGAATTTGTTTTAAATTCCAGAGTCTTGTTTGATTCTTGCTGTAATTCATAAATTTGATGAGATTAGAATCTCCATTTTATCAAATAAGAAAGCTGCAGCTATAGGAGGGCAGGGGATTTGCCTAAAATCCTAGCTGGGACAGTCACGTTTCTCAAGCCTACGTATCTCAGCCTGGGCTGCAAATTTTCACCCATAAAGAAAGCATTGCGGCTGCAGAGGCTGCTCTAAAGGAGTGGACACCACTGTGGACACCATCAGCAATGACATCTCATGATGTGCCGTGTGTGGTAGAATGAGGACACAAAACATCAACCATGAACACAAAATAAACAAAAGCCCATAAGTTTGGGGGCTACCTTAGTTGAATGACAGGGCAATGTTTGCATTCCGCTAAGTCTCATTCTTTTCATTAGAAGATGAAGATGAGGATGAAACACGAGGTTGTAACTACTCTCCTCTCAGAAGAAACCTTCCAAACTGTTCTACTTTTAGGAACAGACCGTAATCTCAGTGGCTACCATTTCAGAAACACAACCTGAACATTGGGTTGGACAATGTGAATTCAAGGTGTTAGCAGGGGAGCGACTTAGGTTTTCTAATACATTTTTTTGCTGTTTGGCATTTTAAGGTGATTTGCATTCCTAAAGTTTTAAGGTAGCTTGAAGATGTAAGAGTGACAAGCATATATCAAAGCCAATGGAGTAGAATAATTTCATCCATAATGGTTACTTTCCAATAATACACATATTATTGGAAGAATGGTTTTGAAAGCAAATTTATATACAACCAATTGAATTTTATCCAGGGGAATTTAGAGATTTCAGGTGCCATTTGAAAAACCAGCATTGCCAAAGCACATCAAAATATATGGTATAAGGAAACTTTTTCGTTGTATCTAGAAGATACTATGTATATTTGGTATTCTCCCTTCAAGATAAATTCAAATACTCTTCAGTGAGCAATATACACTCTGTCATAGACTCATAAGGAGAGGTGCATCATGGAGCACAGAAACCCAGAGCAAGAAGAACACTATTCGTTGAATAAAATATATCAAAATACAAAATTAATAGATGAACACTCCCAGGATCTTAGAAATTTGCTGAAGTAGATTCAAGGAATAGAACTTTATCTTTTTGGTTTTCCTGCAATCTCAATGTAAAAAGCTTCTTCCTATTGTCACACATTTGGAATCTTTTCTACTACAGTTCTGATAGCCCACGTGGATTAAACCACACAAACAATGTGCCATATTTGTAGGACTTTTTCCAGATCTGTTGCACTTTACAGACTTGAACTGCCAATGGAGTCCCCACTTCTAACAAAAGATGGCTCTTTTAATAATTTCAGTATAAAACAGCCTCTACTAAGAGTTTATATATCATTGTACTCACTCAGTGACATGGAGGAAAAGTCTTAGAAATAGCCTGTCTGTCCCATAACATAATTGTTTGCTCTTGAATGATTGTCAAATAATTTATGTCTGTCAAGACCTGAAATAAACCAAAGTAAAAATTTAAAATTCCAGATGTGACCTCACTTGATTACATTTACCACCCAGGGTCTCAGAGGCATAGAGAATAAGGCCATTTCTATTTCTAGCATGCCCCAAACTCACAGTTTTTTGGTCTGTTCTTGTTTGGGTTTCAGATTGCAGAATTCAGTCCTTGTGCATGCTTGTGAATGTTTTGGAGCAATATTCTTCACCAGGTGTCTTTTTTCATTAGAATATTTGTGGTGTGTAGGGTTGTTTTTTTTTTCCAAGTGTATTAGTAAACAGATTTCAATTTATTCTTTTCTGCCAAGGACACTTTGTCTGTACCTCGTGGGCTCAAGCTGCTTGTTGGTTCAGCTGCAGGCTTTGCTCTCTGACTATTACACTGTTTTCCAGTAGCTCAATTACGAGCACTTTCAGTGAAAGTGGTTTGCACACTGCCTTCTCAGAAACCTAACTAACCTCAGGCTACTAGAATTATGTGCTGCATTTGTGTCCTTTGTTTGTAGAAATTCTCCTTTTTGTGTCTCTGGATAAGCTTGCATGGAGGTGATTTCATTACTTAGACTTGCCATGTGGGGTTTTTGGGTTGTTTGTATTTATTTTTGTTTTCAAAATCTCCTAAAAAGACAAAAACTGAATGAAGGCTCAGTTCAGGGACAAATGAAGACAGAGCAAGCTGCCTGTCCTGCCCTGTCCCCTTCAATATGACTCTAACATTCTCTATGTCTGTGCTGTATCAAGTTCCCACCACAAGGAAGGGGATGACCTAACTCTAATTTGATGTGAAGGCAATGACTTGTTTCTTCCTTGGGGTGACTTTACCCTTCAGGGGACATTTGATAGTGTCCAGGCACATTTTTGTTTGCCGCAACTTAGGGGGAGGGTTACTGTTAATGTCTCCTAACTAGAGAACAGTGAGATTGCCAAACTCCCCACAATCTTACTGTGCACAGATAATTTCCCTCAACAGAGGAATATTCTGCTCAGATATATTAGTGATGTTACCTTGAACTTACATTTTTTAAGATATAAACTGGACACGAGGCCCAAGTGCTTTCATAGCTTCAAACATACTCGAAGATTTCTATAATTGCTCATGCAATCCCTGACTCTCACCTCCAACACACATGCGCTAGAGTTTCAACCCCATGAGAGGGTGGGAACAAGAATCTGTGACTACCACCTAATACCTGAGTTCTCCTCTTTGCACTCAGAAACACTTCCTCCCAACCCCAAAAGAAACTACCACTTCCTCTCACCTGGATGGAGAAAATTCACCCTAAATCAAGGATTTATGCATTAAACTATGTACCAATGATCGTTTTTGTATTAAAAGATCTTGAAAGTGTGTGTTTTTCTTTAAAAAATAGTTTAAAATAAGTGGCAAATTTGTGGTTCCTCTCACAAATGCTTAGTATTTGTTCTTGAACTCATGACAACAGCTGTAAACTCGGCTAGAGATGCAGATGTCTGTAACAATCCAAAAATGAGGCTTTGGCTCTTATTTTTCCTGAATCATTCCTATCCTGATGATTATGATGGTAGAAAAACTTTGCCACCATCATTTGGTGAAAAAATGTACAAAAATTAAAAATATTAAATATGTACTTTAATAAAACACACTGCACAAATTTATCTCTAATTTTGTTCACAGACTACCACAAAGAGTATTTAATCTCATGCTATTTCTTCTTGTCTAATGTCACCTAATGTCCATCTGCTCCCAGTGACTATTGTTCAAATCTGTCCCAGGCTCTCTGACATTATGTCAGGGTTGGGGTCTGGATGAGATGCCCATCTCTCACCTGCAGCTCTCACTCCTCTCCCTTACCCCAATTAAAGGTCCTGTTTAAGAGCAGAGAGCCTCCTGCTTGTAAGATTGATTCCTTCATTTTCACAGACAAAGAGTGAAAAAAATAAATTACTGCTCAGATTAGGGCCTTATCATAAAAGTAGCTGCCAGATGATCCTGGATGTTGAGGCTGTGCTTGCCCTCTGACGTCCAGAGACCTCCTGATCACCATTATCTTCTGAGCAGTTCCTCATTCCAATCATGATAAAGGCACGTTCAGTTTTTCACCTTCTATACACACACAATGGGACGTAAACCAAACCAACAGAAGAGAAGAAGGCATAAGGAAACTCTCCCTGATTACAGTGGAAGGGCTCCCCTCCGAGTTCTCCTATCTCATCATAGAGTCAACTCTATTACCAATCTTTTTTTTTTTAAGGAGAACTTCAATTTTCATACTTTACAGGAGAAGTTTTAATTTTTTAATGATACTTCTTCTACACACCTTAAATACACACACACCTGAGTATATTTCTCAGCTTCGATCATTCCCCAGAGATTTAAAGCATCGTGCAGAACACTCAACCCAGGTGTTTACAGATCTACTTTTCTAAAATTAAAGACATCACAAAAATCATTTCTCTCATCACACAATTATTTCTTTCACAGTGGCTTCTAGCCCTCTTCCTCCAATTCTTGTGTATGGTTCGAGGTAGTCTGTGGCACACAAGCAAATTTCAAATGCTAGTCTGATGTCCTCTGAAGAAACAAAATGAAGTGGAAAAAATTAAATGTAATGCCTTCCCGTAATTTCATTATACCTAGCGCAGAATTCTCTTCCCCTTACATGGGTCAGAAGCCTTCAGGAGTAGAAGGCGTCTAGATGGGACTAATGAAAAGGTTCTTTGCTGGGTGATATTAGGTGTTAGTGAAGTCATTTCTACGTAATATAGTCTCTTCCTTTTATGTTGTTATCTTTACCCACAGTGATTTCATAGTTCTTCCACTCAAAGTATTAGTGATAGTTTATTTCTCATTTTATTATCCAGAAAAGGAGGGTGGAAGTATCTTAAAGCCGAGGTGTAGGCTAAGTTTCTGAATGGCCTGTTGTTCTACAGATAGCCTGGAAACTATGTTAAGTGCCAGGGTCTGTGGGAAGAAAAGATATTTTTGTTTTATTGGTTTGGTTTCGTTTTCTGAAATTCCAATGGCTTAATTTTCCAAAGACAGAAGGAAACTGAAAGCTAGACTATAAAGTATCAAAAATAAACAGTAAAATTGAAGTATTTACAGGATGATAATGTTACCTATTCTCTTGCCTAAACAAAAATCAATTAAAAACAGGATATGAGGAATTAAAGGAGATATACACAAGATTTATATTCTAGAGTCAGTACCCACAAGAAAAAAAGAGGAAGGGTAAACATAGCTTTTCTACTTTATCTTGATCATGCAGGAAACAGATGCCCAAATGCAATTGGATATGAAAGAGATTTATTAGGGGAAAATTTTAGTGAGGTACAGAGAAGATGCCAAGAGGGTCAGACTATGATGAACACTGAGAAAGAAGGTCAGAAGAGATGGAGGGGAAGCAGGAAGGGAGAAGGGAGAAGAGGACCTATGTGAGAGGAAGAGAGAGGTCTTCACAGAGTGACACATGGCAGTGTGACAGAACGTTCAAAGAGCTGATTGGAAAGGACAGGAATCAGAGGCAGCACGAGCACAACACAAAATAATCCTGTGACCACAGGCACCGGCAAAGGCCAATTAATTATCAAAGTGAGGACAGTGTTGAAAGACCAGGTAGGACAAGACACATTTCAGAAGGTATTGGAGAGCTTAACACAATGTGCAGGGTTGAAAAAGGACCAGACCAAAGCAAAGGCCAATGTGTATAGGAGGCACTGCAGCGCTTGTCCCATAAGTGCTCAGGGAAAACATTTTAGCAGACTGAAGTAACTGAGGATTGGTACCAATACCAATGTGTGAGTGTGGAGGGTAGGGAAGCTACACCCATGGTTTCATGTGGTGCACATCTGTATTCTTGATGGTTTTTCCCAATCTTTAACCAAAATGAGTGTTGTCCAGTTATTGGAGAAGAATTTAAATGCATAAATCACACTTTTGAAAACTCTTGCATTGCTATACTAATCATGCTTTGTATATATCTGAGTCACCAGAATGTTAAGTTCAGAAAGCTCATCCGGTTTCTTTAGAAAACCATCAAGGGCTGAATTGAAACATTTATTTGTTTTTTCATGCTATATGAAGTTACTTAAGGATTATTTTGATAGTATCATACCTAAATTATTGATAAGTTGTTAATATAAATTTGATTTGAAGAAAAAATCTGTTTCAATAGAAGAGTCAAGTGTTCGCAAAAATTAATTGTTAATCCTATTGCCAAAATGCTCTGTTTCAGAAAACAGAATGATTTTTTACATTTCAGGCATTGCCAAAACAATGGGAAAGAAGAGGAGCTGGAGAAACCACAGCTGGAAGAATGACAATCTCAAAGATGCTGGTATTTCATACAATCTAGAAAACTACAAAAGAGCAAGTAAAAGTGGTTTTCCACATGCATTATGTGTGCTTTTCTTATCTACAATATTTTCTCTTTTATAAGATGTAAAATCACATTTCACAATAAATACACGAGTAACATTATGAGTGTTCTACTTCTGTCTTTATTTACCTATAATGTTTGAAAGGAACAGGTTAGAAGTC
Source organism: Bramus lutescens (assembly GCA_001685075.1). NCBI lineage: Eukaryota > Metazoa > Chordata > Mammalia > Rodentia > Cricetidae > Bramus > Bramus lutescens. Next base: position 393,379 of record LOEQ01004444.1, read on the forward strand.
GATAGACTGTAAATACAAGTCCACTGCCTTCCTACAAAATACAGCAGCCCTCTTACGAAGTGTACTTTTTTATTTATGGGTGGGTCTACAAGTCTTCCTGGAACAAACTAAGGAATACCAGAGATCCACATCATTTCTTTGCTATCTGGAGATTTCTCATGTGAAAGATTTCACCGTTGCTAAGTCAAAACAGATTTACACCAGTGTCTGAATCCATCTCAGTGGATCTTTGAGGTGACAATGAGATCACAGGCGTCATTCACAGATGCCTGAGCGCAGTTAAGGACCAGAAACATGACTAAGTCATTAAACTTTATACAATCTGCCATTGGATCCATCACTCAGCTACTGCTTTTTTTA
>LOEQ01004445.1:22282-50287 GCA_001685075.1 Bramus lutescens
CAGTAGAACAGAAGAAATTGCTAGGGGAAGTTCAGAATTCAGTCCCTGCATTAGATGGGCTCCAAGGTAAAGTCCCTAGCAGTCAGCAGAGAACACAACAGAAAGGAAAAGCTATTCCTACTCGTACTCTCCTGGGGGGATATACACAGTACTTCATAGGAGGCAGATGGTGGACTGTCCCTCCATGGACTAAGGAGAGTGGAAAATACCTATTCCCTCTCCCTTGGACTGGTCAGTGTCTCGAGCCTGGGAGGATGAAAGGAAAGCAGTCTTAGAAAACCTTAAACCTCCCCTGAATTAATTGGTATACAGATTGGCCATTTAGCAAAGGACCTGAAAGAAAAGTTTTGAGTGTTATTAAGGGGCATTGATAGCCTTGGATAATGAGAACATTTGCTGCAGATTTATGGACCGCTGCAACTACAGAAGATTTTAAGTATAGATATAGCCTGAACTTTGTATTAGCTCCTATCTAGCTTTGAAGGAAGTGTGCCAACTTCCATAATTGATGTGTATTCAGTTTCTGGTCTGTGAAAATATAAATACTATGCTTTGCCTTTAGTAAATTACAGCAGATTCCAATCACTCTCTTGTGTGTTGTGTCTGTCTGTCATTTGCCGAATCCTGAGTTCTCCTTGAGCCTTCACCCCCATTCTCCCTTGGTCCTTGAGCTCCAAGAGAGCCGGTCCATGGCAAAAAAGCTGCTAAAATGACAAAGAGAAATACACTCTGTATTCATTCACTTCTGCATGACCACTGCACATAGCACCAGGTTTCAGAAGGATAATTTCTTTTAAACAGATCCCTTACTTAGACCACGTTCAGCCCACTCCCTCCCTGATTCCTCTCCCCTCTACCACTTCCTGCTAATCTGTCTGTCTGTCTGTCTGTCTGTCTGTCTGTCTGTCTGTCTGTCTGTCTGTCTGTCTGACTCACTGATTGACTGACTCTGTATGGTTTTGTGTATCTACATAAAATTCAGGGTTTACAAATGAGAAAATACAATATTTATCTTTCTGAATCTGGTTTATCTCACTCACCCATTTTTCTGCTGATGGACACTAGGCTGATTCCTAACATGGCTCTTCTGAATGCTGTATTCCTGAACCTGAGGGAAGCAGAAGGGTGTCCAGGAGCTTCTTGTATTATTTTAAGACTGCAATATATGAATCTAAATTGATTTCCACAAAATAAAAGCAAAAACAGTGGAAGATTTAGTGTGTAAGGTCTTACACGGGAGGATTACAAATAGCGTTTGGAAAGAGAAGAAGAAAATGCCCATGAGAATGAAGAACATTATAGAACCTAATGCAGACATTTTGTTTCTGATTTCTCTTTCTCCTCTGCTTTCATGTTACCCAGGGCAGATTGGCTAGCCTCCAGGCGATGGAGAAACATCAGTATCTCCCTCAAAGGGTGGTTGCGAGGGTGAAATAGGGTGAGTACATCATCTTCTCAGTATGCTTGTTGCCTAGAGTGGTTGCCAAGGTGTCCCATTATTGTCTTAGAGACAGGAAAAGAACCTTCAAAGCTTGAATTGGAATCGATGTGGGGAGCAAAGGCAGTGGGGGGCTCTAGAGGAGGAGTAATAGACTTGTCATGGGGACTGGAGAGATTAGGAGAACAGCCTGCTCTGATGTGCACTAATGGGGCCTGCCTGTTTGCTTTAGGTCACAGGGCTTTATGAAGAATCAGAAATGAGGATCACAGGAATATGTTGTGAAATACATTTGACCCAAGAGAATGAAAACTCAATGTACTTAGCATTGATCTCTGAATTAAATTATTAATTATTATAATTGGTAAATGAAAAATGACATATGCTCATAGTGTACAATATAGTATTTTTATATATGCTTTCTTGTGGCATGATTAAGTCAAGCTCATTAACACTATCTGTTCACACACATGCTTCTCCTTTGTGGCAAAGTTTGTGAACGTCTTTGTGTTTGAATCTGAGGAGTCAGCGTTGCTGAAGGAAATTGTAATGAGGTGATTTCCCCAGGGTTCTTGAAGAACAGAATCTAATGTAGTTATTTAAAGATTATTGACTGAGCAGGTGCTCAGGAGGCTGAGGTTAGGAATGAATGGTTTTGTTCTCATGAAGCTTTCCTCCTGATGATGTAGGCTGACCCAAGTACGATGTTTTGAGTAAGGATGGCTCCCTTAGGCTCATGTATTTGAATGCCTAGTCACCAGGGAGTGGCATTACTTGGAAGGATTAGGAGGTGTGACCTTGTTGGAGAAAGTGTGTCACTGGGGGCAGGCTTTGAGGTTTCAAATGCCTCTGACAGTCCAGCCCCTGACTCCTAGCCTGTGAATCAGGATGTAGCTCTCAGCATTTTCTTCAGTGTAAGCCATGTGGCCATGCTTCCCGCCATGGTGGACTAATCCTCTGAAACTGTAAACCCGCCCCCAGTTAAGCATTTTCCTTTCTAAGAGTATGAGGGCCTAAGTAGCCTCACAGACACCATTTTGAGAGTGACACCCATCTTGAGACATCTGATGACTGGGAGTTGAACTTAGTTCCAGAAAAAATAGCTACAAAATGTGCTGTGACAGTGAAATTTGAGCAAATACCATAGAGGCAGCCAATTAGAAGACAGGGCAATAAAACTTAATGAGGTTCAGATATTTTTGCAGACATCTTGCTAGGAACCTGTGGTTTTGCGCCACTAGCCTGACCAATGATTTTAAAAATTGTCATGTCAGCCGGGTGGTGGCACACACCTTTAATCCCAGCACTTGGGAGGCAGAGGCAGGCAGATCTCTGGGAGTTCAAAGCCAGCCTGGTCTACCAGAGTTAGTTCCAGGACAGGCTCCAAAGTTACAGAGAAACCCTGTCTCAAAAAATTAAAATAAAATAAAATAAAAAATTGCCTTGTCCCATACCTCCAACCCAATCCTGAAACACTAAGACATTTAACTTCCCGCTTGTGGATTTTCCTTTAAAAACTCCCCCTTCCCTGTGTTTGGAGCCACACTCACTCCATTTTCTGAGTCTGTGTGTTGGAGAGCTGAAGTTCAGGCAGGAGCTTGTCAAACAAGGACCCTTGTGTATTTTCTTCAGAAATCAGCTCCGTGGTCTCACTGTGGGGGGGGATGTCTCGTGACAGGAACATAGCAAGAGTTCTGGGGGTGGGAGGGGAGCAAAAGAAAAAAACAAAAAGAGTTGCTTTGATTCAGTGTCTCTTCACAGCAGTAGAACAATGGCTAGGACACCAGGGCAATGCACAGTTCTGAAATCTAGCCTCCCCATTAGAGAGGCATGTTGGGTCCATAGGTAGCCATTACCTGGAGCCTGCATGGGGACAGGCCTTGCTGTGAGGCGCAGGGCCTGAGGTGTTGCTGTGGCGCAGGAACAATCCTTGGTTTAAAAGCAGAATTTCTCTTGTGTATCTGCTTTGTACACTTTCACTGTCTTAGTTACTTTTCTGTTGCTCTGATAAGACACCATGACCAAAGCAACTTACAGAAGAGAGAGTTTATTGGGGCTTCTGGCTTCAGAGGGTGAGTTCATGGCCATGTGGCAGCAAGTATGGNAGGCAGACATGGCGATGGAGCAGCAGCTGAGCGCTCCCGTCTTGAGACATATCCAAGATGCAGAGACCTGATTGGGAATGGTGTGGGTCCTTGAAACCTCAAAGCCTGCTCCCAGTGGCACACCTCCTCCAACAAGGCTGCACCTCCTAATCTTTTCCAAATAGTTTTACCAACTGTGGACCAATATTTAAATATATAAGCCTTTGGGGCTCATTCTTATTCAAACCACCACACTGGATTCTTCTCCAGTTCTGAGCTCCACTTATTTAAAAGAATGAGAGTCCTGTTTGGTGGTCTTTTCCATATTCTCCTTTGGGGTTGGAGGAAAGAAATGGAGCCCCATCCTATCTTTCTGTCAGACAGTAGAAGTGAGGGATTGAACACAGGGCATCCCTGACCTGCATCATCAAAGGCAGTTTTCACTCCCCCTATGGTGCATTGCTCACTGGAGAAGAGATGAGGAAGGACAGAAAGCCTGGTCCTTCTCTGATATTACAGTATCTTAGCTTTTGCATTGTTAACAACTGTTTCTTTTGGTAGGTATAGTCTATCTTAAAACATTAAAATAAAGCAAAGAACTTAGTGAAATGGCCTAGTTAGTTTTCTATCGCTGTGATAAACATGATGCCCCAAAGAACCCCGGGCAGGGAAGGGTTTATTTCATCTCACAGGTTATATTCATTGTGGAGGGCATCACGGCAGGAACTCCAGGCAGGAAATTGGAGATAGAAGCTGAAGCGGAGGCCATGGCAGAGTGGTGCTTACTGGCTTGTTCTCAGGCACGCTCAGTTTGGAGCCTCATTCTAGGCCCTTCCTACATTAATCAAGAAAATGCTGTACATATTTGCCTACAGGAAATCTGACCAAGGCATTTTTTGAATTGATGTTCCTCTTCCCAGAAAACTCTAGCTTGTATCTTGTTGACAAGAAATTAACCAGGACAGTAAATGATGGCATTAATATTGTGTTGGATGGCAGACTATTTTAGAATGAAATATTGAAGTAAGTGTGGGAAATTTAGAGTCAGACCAAATCTCTTAGGGACTTTTTATGTTATGGCCTCTGACTTTCATCAAAGTGAATCTCTGGCTCTTTGTTGTTGCTATTATTATTACCATGATCATCATTATTATTCTCCTTTATTGAGACAGGGTTTCTCTGTGTATATCTGGCTGTCTTGGAACTCACTCTATAGTCCAGAGTCCAGGCTGGCCTCGAACTCACAGAGATCCCCCTGCCTCTGCCTCCCTGGTATTAAAGGCATGTACCCCCATTGCCTGGCTCATCATTAATATTTAAATATCTCTTCCAGCACTTTTCTTAAGAGTTAGTCATTTAACTAAATACTTCATTGAATCTGTCATATAAGGTTTGGTAAGACATGCCATTATTCTGCTTATCCCAAAGAAAGAAAAACTCTGCTATTCACCTATGATACTGTAAAATTTCAAACATGGCACAGTGTGAGAAAAAAGTAAAGAATTAATTCAATACAGTACATCTAGGAAAAATAATGTTCAAATGACTTTTTCTGCAGTTCTATGTGGGTAAAAGGTCTATAAATACACCTGAGGATGAGCTTTACTTACTATTTTTGACAAGCACCTATATCAAGTTTATTTAAAAGAAAAAAATTGTGTCATCTGACTTAAGTCGTTTTAATAATGTTTTCTAACATATTGCAGCTCCCAGTTTTCCTGTCATATGCTAAGACTCATCACGGCTGTTTCCTGTAACATGCAAAAGCCAATTTTTAACAAGTTTCATTTCCTACAAAGATGAAAGCAGAGCTGTAGGTCACAGGCCGTGGGTGGCCCCTTACTGTGAGAGCTAATGTCGACTAATGTCTGATCTGTTACATGACAAGAGCTTTTGGACATTTTAGAGTCATCCACTTCTCAGCTGAGCCTGGGAGTCCTTGTCCTTGAGGCTGCAACCTGCAAATTTATTTTGACTGTGTTAGCCGTTGTGGTTATTCCTGTCAAAGCTGAGGATCCAGAGCATGGTGCCCACCATACACACACTACCGTCAACACAGCATTAGGACTTCAGTTAACTGGAAATGACAGCTGGAAGTGTGTTAGGACATCAGTGATAACCGGAAGTGACATGAGCAGTATGTAGTGCCAGGTATGCATTGCATCCTACAGCTGTTGCTGGGATGCAGACTAACACATCAGAATTCTGGATACCTACTGGAGACAGAATCTATGTGCTGGTACGGCTAGTCTCTGTCCTCAGAATGACACTGCATGATAGCAGGCAATACATTTCATTCATTTTGCTAAGAAACGTGGCCTTGTATCTAGTCTGAACAGTTTCTTGCCTGACTTCTTTTATTTATTTTTTTTTTTTTTGAGAAAGGGTTTCTCTGCATAGCTTTGGAGCTTGTCCTGGACTTGCTGTGTAGACCAGGATGGTCTCGAACTCACAGAGATCTGCCTGCCTCTGCCTCCTGAGGGTTGTGATTAAAGGTCTGTGCCACCCGATTCTTGCCCTGAGTCTTATTCAAACCCCTGCCCATCTCTCTCCTTTACATGAAAGACATCTCAAAAGCAGAGTCAACTCTCAGTGTGAATTCTTCATAGCTTGTTTACTTTCCAGTGAGCTGGACTCTATCTTTTCTTATTAATGCTTTTCTACACACGCTTCCCCTAACCCTGGAGCCAGTGGCCCTTGCTCAGCTCTCATTCTCGAGAGTGTCTCCGTGGCAGTGTTCGGCTTCTCTTCCTTGCCCCTTGAGGCATTTTTCTCCTTAGCTTCCTGTGCTGGCTTGAATAGAATGGCTACTGTAGGCTCATAGGTTTGACTACTTGTTCCCCAGTTAGCGGAACTATTGGGGAATTATAAGGAGGCCTGGTCTTGTTGGAGGAAGTGTATCACTGGGGGCAGCCTTCGAAGTGGCAGAAGACCCAAGCCATTTCCGTGTGCTCTGTGCCTCCAGCTTGTGGATGCGATGGGAGCTCTCTGCTGCTGTTCCAGCTGCCTGAGGCTTCGCCTTCAGTCCACCTTTGAAACTCTCTGGAGTCATAAGCCCAAGAAAACTCTTCTTTTAATAGGTTGCTTTGGTCATGAATGGTTTATAATAGCAACAGAAGAGTAACTGAGACACTTCCAAAACAGGACTGTAGGTCCTCGCCTTACTTTCTTAGATGTGAGCTGCCTTTTCTCTGACAGGTAAATGCAAGTATTCCTAATGAAGTGCCACTGTCCTCTGGGGACTTTCGTCTGTCCCCGCATTTTCAGTCGATCAAGTTTAGGTGACTAATTCATGTACTTTCGTCATCCTTCCTCTTTTTCTCTGCATATATTCTCACCTATTCGCTAAGATTTAGTTTAGATACTTCCTGTTTCATGAAGTTTTTTTTTTTTGGCATAGTTCACCTTCACTGAGTTTCCTCTTATGCTGTATCATTGAGCAATTATTGGATGCTGAGCAATGGGGCTTATAATGTCAGTTAATTATTCCTGGCTGCCTCTTGTATAATGATAGCTTTTAAAAACACTTTTAAATACCATGCAATCCACTCTTTTAAGTTCTTTTTTCTTTTCTTTTTTTTTTTTTAAATCAAATTCACAGGATTGAGGAAAGATCAATTAGTAGCCACTCCACCTCCAGTCTCAGGAAACCGTTCTGGACATGTCATATAAATTGAATCAAACAACATTTTACTGGCTTCTTGCACCTTAGCATGTTGTCTTTAAGTTTCTGAAGAGTATATCCTTTTAACTGATGAGTAGGTTTTCACATGGGTGGGCCATCATTTTTCCTGCTCATTCATTAGTTGCTAGATATTTGAGCTGTTTTCAATTTTTAGTTATTTTTTCTGTGGATAATTATACTCAGGTTTGTGTTCACATTTCTGTTGTCCTTGGGCATCTATCTGCCTGGTAGCAAACTTCTGGGGCCATATGGAAACTTTGCATTTAGCATTTTTGATAATTAGAAAATAATTTTCCAAAGAGATTAATCACATTAGCCTGTGTTTCGATCACTGTTTTATGAGCATTTTGATCCCTCCAGCTTTTCACCAGCGCTTGCTGCTTTCCTGCTATTGGTAGCCAACCTCATGATGTGAAGCTGTGTCTGTCACTGAGGTTTGCAGTCACATTTTCATAGTGCACAATGAACAATCTATTTGCTTGTTGGCTATTCGTACAATTTGTTTGGAGAAATCTGTGCCCAAATCGTTTGCTAATTTTAAATAGAAATAGGGCATTTGCCCTTGTTTTTAACTTAAGGTTCCTCTGTGACTTCTAGAGACAGCACCTTTATCAGATTCAGGATTTGTAAGTGTTTTCCCCTTATGTGGGTTGTATTTACACTTTTGAAAATTGTGTCCTTCAAGTCATAAAATTTCTAGGCCCTGTAGAGGCGGCTCAACTGTTAGTAGTTTTTAACTGATCTTGCAGAGGGCCTGGGTTTGGTTCCCAGCACCACGTGGCAGCTAAAAGCCACTTGTCTCTCATTCCAGGGGATCTGACACCCCTCCCTCTGGCCTCTGCGGACTCCAGCACACACATGACATGTGTGCTACAAATAAACTCACAAAGGCTCACATGAGCACACATAAATCAAATTAAAATATTTAAAAATCACAACATTTAAAATTTATGATGGCTTTCAAGTTTTGCTGGTTGCTTATTATTTTGGTATCATATTTAAGAAATTACTGTCTAATTCAAGGTCACAAATCTTAAATCTGTATTTTTCTTCTAGGTATTTTTTAATGGCTGCTCTTACAGTTATGGTTCTGATCCATTTTGAGTTAGTATTTTCATACTGTATGAGGTGAACTTTCAGTTTATCTACTTATATTATTTTGTGTGTAGCTATCATGCATCCCAATGATCATTTGTTGAAATGATTATTCCTTTTCCACTGAGTTTTCCTGGAGTTCAACTCATTATCTTTGTATACATTTTATTGTCTTCAATCAAGCACTAACATTTTTGAAGTTAACGTCTTTGTCTTTTTTTTTAATTATACCTTTCTTAACAGCTATGCCTTATCATGTTATGGTTTGGCTCTTACGTCCCCTCTAAACATCCACTGCTAAAGCTTGGCATGCATGTCCTTGAAGAGCTGTTGGACCCAAGCCTTTTCAGCTGTCTTTCTGCTCCCCAGCTGCTCCAAGGCGAGCAGCTTTGTGCCACCTCATGCCTCCTTCCTTGATACTCATCTGCCTCGTTGTTGATCCCTAAACAATGGAGCCAAGCAAACTCTCCACTGATGGGTATCTAGTCAGTAGGTGTAACTGGCTTCTTTTGCTTATTTCTTTTACATCCCAATCAAAGTATCACCATGCTCCCCCTCCCCTTCCCTACCACGTCGCATCTACTCCTCCTCCATCATTTCAGATACAGGCAGGCCTACCATGGGTATCTGCCATGGTATATCAAGCAACTGACTTTTTTTTTTTTTAAAGATTTTGTTCTTTATGGCTACAAAATTGTTTTTACAAAAATAAAAATTGAGAGGAAAAATCTAACTTCAAGCTAGAGAAATATCTGTTACTTTGATAAACAGGTCTGCCATTGGGGAATGTTATTGGATGCTACATTGACAGATTCTTGAGGAGCGGTCAGCAAGAATTTTCATTCTTTTTAAATAGACATTAAAGTTATCCCATAAAGGGAAACGAGAATTTGGTAAAAATGGATTATTTGAGAACCTAACCATGGATAAAGCCCTGAAGGAAATGATGAGTTTCAGAGAGGGGAAACTTAGAAACTGAATACTGCTTTTAGAGATTTCTTCAGCTGTTCCTCCCCTCCCCCCTCCCCACTACTCTAGTCACTGCCATATTATTTAATTTAGGCAGGGGCACCTTCCATGTGTTGGATGTGGAGAATCATGCTGTGGCTTGCAAGAGGGAGCAGTAATTAGTAATGATCTACTGGACGAATAATTTCCTTGGGAGCATGTGTGAGGTTTGTAGGAATAGCTCAGTATGTCTCATGTGTCTCTATTCTAACACAGATTGGTTTACATAAATACGAACTGAGGCTGCAGAATTTGATAACACGAATAAAGAAATATGCAAAGTGGACTCAGCCATTGCAGCCATGAACACATAGTTTTATTCATTTAGAGCTTGTTTGGAAGGCTTCACAAGGGGAAATCTTCGACTTCCATTTTCTTTGAAATTACAGGAAGTACCTCCCACCAGTAACTGCTCATAAAATGGGAATGTTCTGAGGAGTGTAGCTTAAGTTGTCCATATACCCGTCATGCCTCGAAGCAAACTGATCTGATAGGTTATAGCAAGATCTTCGTAGGCTGACAGTGTTTCTAGGTCAGGTGCTAGCCTCCCTGCACATGAACAGAGAGGGGTGGGGTGTGGAAATGTATGGTGTCCTGAGAGTTGGCATCTTAACTATGTTTTTTCTAAGCTTGACCTTTCTAAGATCATTTATAGTGCTTAGTATGTACATCTTATAACTTACCAGCTGATTGCATGTTAATGTCTTAACTGGTTTTCTGATACTGTAAGTATCTAGGTGTTTTTACTCACATGGTATCAAATTCATTTCTGAGTCTTCTATGACTCAACATATGGCTCATAGCTGTGCAGACATTGGGTATTAATACTTTGGTCATTTCAAACATCATCAGAATTTGAAGAGATGGTTCTGACTCACGTATCCACAACTATTAGGTGTGATGGGTCAGGATACATTGGCTTGCTCCCTATTTTCAGTTTAATTGTAAAATAGTGCTAGGGATTCTTTCATGATCATGAGGGATCACATGGAAGTGTTCCGTAAACTGTTCTATCCTCTGAACTGTAAGCACAGCTGTTGTCTATGATGTGAGGTTTGGGGACCCGCTGTGTCACACCATCCTTTCTTCTCTAAAGGGTTCAAGGAGGTAAACAATGTGACCAGAAGCCCAGAAACAGGAGTTGGACAAAGTTAAGACACAGAGACTTGCTTATGTGTAAGCTCTGCTGTTTGTACAGAGCCAGGGTTAGTTACTGCCTTTCGCAGCTTTCCAAATGGGATCCAGAAGCTTGAGAAACATGCCACAGTGACCTTTCCCCTGAAAAACTTGGGCCTCATTCCCTTCCATCATTGCTTCTATTTTCCTTAAGACAGCAATGCAGAAAGGACTCCACCAAAAATGTAGGTAGAGTCGGAGATTTCAGAGGTGGACGGGACAGTGGTGTGTCCTTTCCCTCAGCTGCAGCTGCTGATGGAAAAACGGAGAAAAAGCACTACCACTACGAAAATGCCTGTCCCAGAGAAAGGTGGATGAGGAGCCCTGCAGCATTTCTGCCCTCGTAAGACTCCCAAGCAAGGGACAACGCAATCTGCTACAATTGCTACATTCTCCAAATGGGAAGGAGAGCTAGATGTGGCTTCTCTATGCAAAGATAAGCTGTAGAAACGTGGAGACTAGATGTGGAAGACCCCAAGATGGGGTAACTATGTGTCTTGGAAGCTCTCTAAATGATGATGCTTATAAAGGAAAAGCGTTTAAGGAGAGATCTCATTTTCCACTGGCAAGGATTCCTGTTCCTGGGGAGGTTCTGGAAAGTTTACTTCTGTTTCTTCTTCTTCTTCTTCTTCTTGCACTGGAATGATTTCAATTTCTTCTTCATTCTTTAGTTGGGGAGATACTCCGCTTAGCTCAATGATTTCTTCTTTCATTTTAATCGTCTGTTCTTTTTTTTGTCCAGCTGATAGCAGAACCACATTCTAGAACATAAACAAATGCCTCTTGACATTTACCCTTGACGCGCCTCCTGACACTCTACATATATTCAAATGCCAACTTATTCTCATATTCTTCATTTAATTAGCCATATACTGTAGATATCAGGATTGGCTACTTGGACATGCAAATTCTCATCAAATCACCTACTTATTAGGGTATGAGTTAACTGTTAAGGACTTCAGGCATTTGCCATTTTTCCCAGAATAATTAGACCACATGGAAAAATAACACCAAAATAGAGGAGTTGTATTCCAGAACTGATTTGCCATTAGTGATCATAACCTTGGAAAGTTAGTCTCAGTCTGCTGTCTCTCCATCTGTATAATGAAGGAATCAGTAATGGGTTTGAAACTATAAGCTAAATCTTACAGTCTGTAGTTTTGAGGAAGTTTATAAGAGGGTTGCTATTGGAACATTCATGTTTCCCAGCTTCGGAGACTCTTTGAAATACATTGTTTTGGAAGTGAAATGAGGTGAAGAGGGTGGGGAGAGAGGGGAGCACTGCAAAATCCAAGAAGCAGCAACTTTATCAGCCTCCAGCCTTCAACCATCCCACATTACAGATTAAGATGGGAGGGGCATGTGATCAAGGTGTGAGTAAGAACGGCCCTGTAGGCTCAAAATTTTGAACACTTATTCTGTGATTGGTAGAACTGTGGGAATGATTAGGAAATATGGCCTTGTGGGAGGAGATGTGTCACTGGGGTTGGGCTTTGAGGTTTCAAAAGTCAGAGCCATTCCAGTTAGCTCTCTCTGCCTCCTGCCTGTGGATCAGATGTGAGCTCTCAGCTGCTGCTCCAGAGCCACACCTGTCTGCTGGCTGCCATGATGGTCATGGGCTCTAGCTAATCTTTAGGAACCGTGAGCCCCAAATAAATGCTCTCTCTTATCACTGCCGTAGGACAATAACCAAGACGGGGGAGTGGGAGTCTGAAGTCAAGGACAAGGAAAGCTAATGGCAGGCCCACTGTGCAGGTGTGGGGAACTGTAGGAGCTGCTTGACCATAGCCTCACTTACACTTCAAAACATCTGCTGCCACTACTGGTGGTTTCTGTTTTCTGAAAACAGAATAAAACCATTTTATTCCAATGACATTCTTAGTTTCAAATTTTTGTCAGATTATTCTATGTAAACAGCTCTTTGTAGATATTAATTTTTCTAGAAAGGTGTTATGGACAGGTAACCCCAACTTACAGATTTGGATCTGGAGCACACTCTTTTCCAATCATTTTCCACGACGCCAGCTGTCACAAGTTTCTGGAAGAAGGCAGAGATCAGCATCACTGACAAAATGCCCTGGAAACCAACAGAACAGAGGCAAAGATGAGATGACGGCAGATGGCGTGCTTAGTGCTCAGTGACACCTGATGCCTGACGCGGGAACTCGGTGAGCGCCAATTCAGCTCAGTTCTTCAGGCGAGTAAGCTGAACTGCTGCGGGGAATGGCTGCTACCGAAGGCAGCGTCTTTACAGCCCAAGAGCCGAACCCGGCAAGAAAGTAAGGTGGGTTTAGAAAACTGAAGAATTAATTCTTTGTAAGAAAGAGTCCCACGTTAAATTCTGTCATCTTGGTCAGTTATGGTAGCTCATGGGTAGGGTACTCATCCAGCATACTTGAGGTCCTGAGTTCTAGTCCCACTATGTAAACTAGGTATGGTAGCAGGTGCCTATAATCCCAGCACAAGGGGAGATGGAGGCAAGGAGATCAGAAGTTCAAGGTCATTCTTAACTACACAGCAATGTGAAGGCCAGCCTGGATTACATGAGATCCCGGAAATTGGATCAGCTTTAGAAGATGTGATATCACACCAAGGAAACTCCGCAACACTTGGGAAATGCATTGCCTTTCACCTTTAAACTCTGCATTCAAAGTTCTGTGGGGGAAATATGTTAAAAACAATTTAGGAATTTCTTCCATATTTTTATTAATAATAATATTAATGTCACTGTTGATATTAACACTGATGAATGATGAACACAAAGTGTGGTGGCACATGCCAGTAATGCCAGCATTCAGGAAGTAGAGGCAGCATTGTTGCGAATCTGAAGCTAGTTTGGGCTAAACAGTCAGCAGCAGACCAGCCAGGGCTACACAGCAAGCCCATGTCTCAGAAGAAATAACAAAGTCACAGCATCTTCTGTACCACGATTCCAAGTGCCTTGCTCATGCTAACTAGTTAGTGTCTCAAATCAATCCAAGGAGATACACAGTATCTCTCTCACTCTCCATGTTTTCCAGCTGAGGAAATGGAAGCAGTTTATGAGGAGGGTTTTTGCCCAAAGCCACATTCAGAAAAAATAACGGACACAGACTACCTGGACCCAGAGTCAATGTTCACAATAAAACATAGCACAGTACTTCTCCGGAGGAGGCCTGCTTCCATGCTTACCAGGAACACAGACTGCATGCTGTAGCAGTACTGCGTAGATGGGGAGTGTTTGTCCGAGGAGTTAGCTGGTTCACAGTTGTAGATATCAACGTACAGGTTGGGAGTTTTGCTAAGATTCAGGCGTTCCATTTTTAAAAAATGAGAAACTGTAATGTTCAGTATGTCCATGATTGAAAGAATTATCCCAGAAGTGGCAGCAAAGAGGCTCAGAGAGTTCATTATCACTTTTGCTTTGACCTGGAACAGAGGCAGGTTTGTTAATTCAATTTGATTTCTGTTCAGAAAACCTAAAGCTGGGTGTGGGGTTCCAGCTGCCGTCGGCCTGACTCACAAACGTGCCACACCTGAATTCTGGTTCTGTTCTCCCTATAGCTTTTAGCCTCTTTGTCACTGTGAAGTGCATCTTTTACCCTCCTTCTCCCTCCTTTTCCAGTCTTCTCATCTTATTCAATCACCATCCACCCAATTTACAACTCCACAATTCCAGCGATCCCTTACCCACATGTTGTATCCCTGAACTTCTTTCATTGTCCCCATCTCCCCAGATGTGCAGTAAAGACTTAATGAGCATCCAGATTATTATCACTTTGCATAATGAGGCAGTGGGCAGAGGGATAAGAAGGATTTTATATCATGACTAAAGATGGTTGATGTATATATAGATAGAACATTCTAGGTTTGTACCATCCAGTAAAAAAATGCATCAGCCATAATAATGCTTCCACTCCCTACAGACAATGTCACCCCCAGTCAGCTGTCTTCCCCCAATACCATTAGAGTAGATGTCTCTTGATACACAGGCTAGAGGAAATGGTTGTGACTGCTCTGTCCTGCATGGGTGATCAAAGCTTGACATATCCCATGCCAAGCACCACGATTGTATGGCATTATTGATGGCTTTTTCATGAAACACACAGTTCATTCCTAGCTACATGACCTACTAATGGCAATTTGGTAATTTTGGTTGTATTTGATATTTGTAAACACTTTGTCTCTTCCCCTAAATTGAAATTTTCAGACCGTGTATAGAGAAGAGCCATCCCAATCCTCTGAGATCCTTACCAGCTCACAGTGACTTAGGTTAGCAAGTGAAGGTATTGTTAGAGGATTTTCTGGAGAGAAATTTGGTAGTGTGATCTGGTCACCCGTCCAGATTTAGGAATTCTGTATGTTACTTTTTTTAAGGTGTTATAAACGAATCCTTAAGGATAAGAACACACTGTAGGCCTTACAGATTCCACCATAATGTCACACACAACACCCCACTTCATTTTTATCTTGATCCCCTATGCCATGACTAGTCCTTTCATTCATGGAGTGAAAAGTCAGGCGTACCCCTGTATTCACTTACTCAGGGTTCTGACTTAGCTAGAACCTGACTCAAGCATATGGATCAGAACATTTTCCTAAATAGTGTGGGGAAGAAATGACTTTCAGAATATGTCAGGTCTATCATCTCTACAGGGGACTTAGCATGGAAAGATTGTAAGTGCTGTCTTCTGAGCTCTGCCTTGGAGTCTCTTGCTATGGATAGGCTTACGGCAGATGCCAGTTGTAGTTTTTATGAAGAAAATCGCATTATAACTAGAATGAGATAGGATCCTTTCTTCCTAGAGAATCTATGATCGCTAAGCTCTCCAAGGGTCCCCAGGACTCGTTTTCAACTGAGAAAGTAGCCATTGTGTCTGGTGTGTGGGAAAGCCATACGATAACTTACCAAGCTCTTCCTGGAGGTTTGCTCTGCTGCTGCTGCCAGGAGTGATCCCGAAATAATATACTGCAAAGAAAGTGGTGGGCAGGGAGGGGGAGGGGGAGGAAAAGGGAGCAGAGGGGGAGAGGCAGAAAAGGGGCACTGTTTTCCACGGATGATTTATTGGGGAAGGAACCACCTACATTTTCAGTATCTTTCATTAAACTATGTGTCAAATTTTATCTCATTAAGTTATTTCTAGGTAGCTGTTTTTCTTTGTTTTTCAGGCTCACATGCCCATTCTGGGCTGTTCAACCTCAGGGGACCATTAGTTAGGAAGGCAATAAGAGAGACAGAATTCACACTTCTGTGTCAGTGAGAACCCTTTGGGCCCATATCATCAAATAGAAACATAAGAAATCATCCTTAGTAATGTGATTTATTCCTTATCTACACAGGCTGCAATTAGACTTAGTCACTAGTTTTAAAAACACGATGAGGACTGGTGTCTGGGAGACATAGGTAGGAGAGAATGTCAGTGTGAATTAAAACACTTATTCTCCTTCTTAAAATAAAAAAGTAAATTATTATTTATTTTATGTGTGTGGGTTCTGTGATTTGAACCCAAGTCCTCTGGAAAAGCAGTCACTGTTCTTAACCACTGAGCCATCTCTCCAGCCCATCTCTCTAGTTCTCATAAATGAAAATGTTCTTTTGGGGTCATAGTGATTTAACAGCTTTAACATAGTGCATAAGACCATACTTATCTTGAATATATACATTTCACCAAAACGTTGGCCGCTATAGGAAGTAATAGTGATTATTTCTCAACCTCCTTTCCTAAGGTTCTAGTGCAGAAAAGTCTTACAACCAATCTACCTCCGTTCTGAAAGCTTCAATTCTGGACTCACCCTTAGAGGGACATAGTCATGAAAAGTGTCCTGGCAAAATAAACACTACGTAGCCTCATGGCACACACAGAAGTATAAGTTTGGGAAACATGTACATTAAGTAGCCCAGAAGAGTGTTGCTGTATTCAGACGTACAGAGGGGTTCTTTGGGATGGGAATAATTTCATCAGGTTCCATAGTAACTAACAAGCTGTAGTGAGATGTGGGGGCTTAGGATGTTCCCATATCTCCCCTCCTTCCCAAACACAAATATCTGGTGTCTCCCACCCTACTGGAGTTAACTGTGGAGAGACCCTGCTCTGTGCAATCTTCCTTCCCTGGGAACAACCGGCAGAGCTCCATTCTGTGAATCCACACGAAGTGTGGCCATGCTCAACTACACGAAGCATGGCCATGCTCAACCACATGAGCCACGTAGTGTAGTCTGTCTTCTTCTCACTTAGCTATGTCAACCCAGTAACCTTCTTCCTGCCCATCTTACTTTCATCAGCGCAGAAACAATCTAGATCTTCTTGGACTTTTTTTTTTTCTCTCCTTTAACATCTTACAAATGATTGCTGCTTATCCTAACTTACCATAATGCCTCCCCAGAGAGGGTACCATACACTCAGACAGATGGGCGCAAAGATCCCCGTGGGGATCATCAGCAGTCCCCCCAGGGAAATATGGAAGAGGCCATTCATGATCTGGACAGCCTGGGGAGAGAAGAAAAGCACGGTGGTGAACTGAACCCATCACTGGCGGAGGTCAAAGGCAAGATGGGAAGCCTGAGACCGGGTTAGAGACCGTGCAAAGGTACCAAGCGGAGCAGTAACACTGCCAAGAATTTTGCCTCCTCATTCTCTCCCACCATACAGGGCATTTCCAAGGAACAGATGTGTCTGGAATTTGAACAATGGACCAGAATGGAAGGTCCTTAACCTCCAAGCCAAGAGATGCTATAAGATCATCCTGCTGTGATCCAGGTGGTAACTCCCTTGTACCCTCTGGCTTAGCCCACTGTGTGAGATGTAAAGAACACACACACTTAGATCTGCCTGTGCAAGGTAGGCTGAATTCCATATATAGCCAGAAGCATTAGCATCTGTAGGCCAGATCATCTCCAGGGCGTGGAAGGGAAGAGAACAGCCTTACCCCCAAAGCCTTGGATTCTCTCATGAAGAACTTTTGTGTTGGGCCCACCAGTGAAGAGTTCCTCCTGAGGTTCGCCGTTTGAGAAGGCTGCATGGCAAGGGGGCCTTTGGTAGACTGTATTGGGAAGGTTACACTCACTGAATTTCTGGGTGTTGTCATTCTCTCCTCAAACTTCTGAAAATAAAACAGTCAGGTGAGATCAATGACAGAGTCTTGGGCAATCTTCTGTCACCATCTAAGACTTCTCTTAGTGTTCTCTTGATGGTGCCACTGAGGCATGCCATCTTCCTAGTAGTAGCTTCAGGTGTGAGGCAAGGTCTAGCCCTATGCTCTAGGAAAGGATCTGGAGGGTCTATCTCAGGTAAGGCCATACAGGTCCAGGAGTCTGAGCTAGCATGCCTGCTAATCATGTCTAGACACATATTAATGTCCAAAACCCACTACGCAGTCAGTTACTCTACCATGAGCTATATTCCCATAATAACTATGAATTTATGTTCATATGGATTTTTGTCTGTGCTGGTGCTTGGACCCAAGGCCTTGTGAATGTGAGGAAAATATCACTGAACTTCATCCCTGATCTGTGCATTTGTCCAGCTGGTCCCTCCTTTGGTGTTCTTATGATTTCTGCAAGACATATTTTTTATTGACTTGTTTATCTGTCTCTGAACAGCATAGTGGCCCACAGGTGTCATGCCTGATTGTGGTAAGGACTGTCCTTACAGTCAGGAAGGAATGGTTCTAGGCCTCTCTCTCCCTCCAACTTTGATCAGGTCACATCAAGAATGCTCTGTCATCACATGTAAGATCACAGCCCCTGAGTCAGACTGTCTGCTTTTAAACATTTATTCTAATTACTCTGAGGTACTGGACAAGTTCTCTGGGTCTCGGGTTCTTCAACTCTAGACTGGAAATGGTAATGATTCTTGTCTCATGGCTTCTATGAGATAGATGGCGACGGTTCATGTTCATGTGACTTTTTTCACCCAGGTTTAAACATTAGCTATCCCCAGAGGCCTTGTCTGAACCCTCAGCCTATCACGCATGCTCTTACATATTCTCTCTGCCTTAATACATCCTGCTCTATTCACTGCATTCCAAGTATTACTATGGCAAATTACTTGTTTATTGCAGTCTTCTTTCTACAGAAATAAATGACGTTGTTGCCTCTTGACCAGCATCTAAAATAATGTTCATGTTAAAGCTTCTCAGTAAGCACTGAAGGAATGCTAGATTTATGCAAAGCATGCACATCTTAATAAATATGAGCTGCTTTGTTGTAATTCTTTTCATATACTTCTGAGCTGTAGTTTCCACTTTGTCCATCTGTAAAATGAGAACAGTACCCTTCTCATAGAATTCTGAAAAGTGAGTGCACATATGTGCCTAGGGGAAGAAAGAGGTTAGTGAGTGTCATCTGTTAGTGCTCATAGTCGTTTCTGAGGCGACAAGATGATGAACCACATTCTCCCCAGCTCTGACAGGTTAAGGCCACCCAGCCTTCTTCACATGCTGTTTGCTGGGAGCATTCATCTATTGGTTACTATTGGATGTCAACCACATATATGAAGTCCCTTGATATTTTCCTGTGCCCTGGATATCCTTCTCTAGGACCACACCTCTGGCTCATCTTTATTGATTGTAAGCTGTGTAACAACAGGCCTTGGGAATTAAGACTACCTGGGCTCCTGAGACTTATGCTAATGTCTTGGAGAGCTGGGGAGTTAATCTCTTAAACTGCCAGTTTTATAATTACAAGGAAATCTCATCTGAGACATCTCTTCTGAGCCCAGTAGAGGCAACAAGGGATGAATCATTGCTTCCGCTTTCCAGAGGAGAGGACAGGGCAGACAAGGGCAACTCGCTTAAGTTATGTGTAATTACTAATGATCTGAAATAAAGCCTTCAACTTGTCAACTGCAGTGTCCATGACTCACTTCTTTGATTCCTGTGGGGGACAGTTCGGTTTCTCTTCCTTTCTCTTCAAAATATGCACACTCTACATGACCTAAAGTGATACAGTACATGAGCTGTCTGCAGCATGGGCTTTAGGGAAAAGTTTCTCACTTGATTTCCCTCCTGTTCTAAATTACCAGATGTCACTTGGCCCCAGGGGAATCTGCTTCATGCCACAAACCATCTTGCGAGACCGCCAACCAAAATAAAAATTATTTACCTACCACGGAATTTTCAAATAAGTTCTGGTCTAGAACTAGAAAAATCTCAGAAACCAGTTCACTGCCATCACAAATAAAGATCCTGTCCCTGGATGTAGGGCATGCTTTTGCAAAGACCTTATACGTAGTTAGGGAGCCACTGGTATTGATGCTCATTCTGTGAACCCCAGGCTAGACTGTATGACTGTAGTTGTTTAATTGAGCATGTACTGTGTCCCCATGGATACTAGCTGTGCTTTTCCCAGCTTTTTTTTTATACCTCTCTCTTTTAGTAAGCATTGCATTTCCTTTTAGTGGGTGCATAGAGGTCTCCATAATTTTTCCCAATATTTTTTGGCAACTATGAAATGAACTAAAGTTCACTTAACTCCATTCTAGGGGACTAATTTTAGTGATGGTGACTTAAAGTACAAGATCATTAATTATTTGGGGTGATGAAAATGATTGGACTAGCATTGTAATTCCTCTGTAATTACTAGAGGCTCCTTAAGTCTTGGTTCTGTGTTGTTGCTGAAATAAACCTTTTATTTGGGCAAAGTCTAGTGGAGCTGTCTGTATGGGCTATTGGCAATAATAATATGGAGAGAAGATCATTTTGTCTTTCTGTTAGAATAGTATCTTTCTAATAACTTTATTTCTTCAAAGTGTTGAATAAATATTACTACAAAATAATATTTTATAAACAAATATGACTGACATACCATTTTATGCTAATTATCCACCTCCCCCCTTCTTACACACATGGAGGTGCTGTAGATTGTGCAAGAAAATTACATTCAGTGGAAACACGTGAA
Organism: Bramus lutescens; assembly: GCA_001685075.1. Taxonomy (NCBI): domain Eukaryota; kingdom Metazoa; phylum Chordata; class Mammalia; order Rodentia; family Cricetidae; genus Bramus; species Bramus lutescens. Next base: position 42,646 of record LOEQ01004445.1, read on the forward strand.
ATTAGAGCTGGTCCATATACTCCCACAAATGTAGATTTCTCCACTTTTGCCTTATCATTAAAATAAATTATATAAAATGGCTTCAGTGGACTCCAGCTCACAGAAAAGATTGTCTGATAGATTAGCAGAGGTTACTGACCACATTGGTCAAAATGTGACCATACAGGGCTTTATTTTCACAAATGTGAAAAATACTGGCACTGAAATCATGACTTGATTTGCTCACACACCATCCCATTTTATCACCCACTGCAACTTCCACAGCCCTTTTGACTTCCAGAGGCACCACCTTCTCATTCCCCTGAAGATATCACAGCTTCTTCTATGGTTTTGGTTTGAATAATAAGTTTTAGGTCCAATAACGCTATCATCTGCTGAGATGCTTGAAGCTCCCAACCTCAACTTCCCCCTTTGCCATTCGGAACGGCTTTGCGCTCCTTCTTCCTCCCTCCTGCACCTACGGCTGCAGGTGAACCTTCTTACACCTTCCCTTCTCAACCCTCTCAGCCCAGTCCCTCCCACCAGGTGCTGCTCTTTCCAGAAACCCCTCTTCCGAGGACCCTACTCTCACACTTTTGTGGCATCACGTACATCTATGACCTCTGTACAATTAGGATAATATAAGATGTGCTGCGATTGATAAGGTAATAAATATTCGGAATAATTATTAATCCCAGCCCTTACCCAAACAAAAATGTGCTACCTTGTTCCCTAGTCCCTCACCTCCCATTTAACAGTCTCACAAGGTCCCCCATTACTACCCCATTTCCCTTTTCTTCACTTCAGTTTTGTCAAATTTTGCTATCTGCCACTTCTCCAACTTCCTCCTCGCTCACATTTTTCAACCAGTTTCTGCTGCTCAACCGAAACTTCTCTGTAAAAGGCCTTCTCTGGGCACAGTGCCTTGGGTCACTTTATTTTGCCAACTGCTCAGATTAAGAGGTTTAAACGAGGGGGCTTGTGAGATGGCTCAGGTCATGCGTCACAAGCGTGAGGACTTAAGTATGGGTCTCAGCATCCACATGAACTCCAGCTGTGGTAGCATGCCCCTCAGCATCCACATGAACTCCAGCTGTGGTAGCATGCCCCTCAGCATCCACATGAACTCCAGCTGTGGTAGCATGCGCTTGTAACTTCAGTGCTGGAGAAGTGCAGAAAGTCCAATCCCTGGAGCTTGTTGGCCAGCCAGTCCAGCTGAATTCATAAGTTTCAGACTGAGTGAGGGACCTATCTTGTGACTGAAGAAGGCATCTACCGTGAAGCTCCATCTTCTACGTGTGTGCGTGGATGTGCACAGACACACTCAAGTTTGGAGTTGGATTTTACTCTTGCTCCTTCAGCTCCCTCCCATATCCAGGCACTAACAAAATCACACTATTTCCACAACTGCAGTGCCGCTCACACATGGGCCTTTTCTCTACATCTATCACCTGCGGATTTATCCTGATTTCTTTTCCTGGTAAAGCACAAGAAAAACGATCTTGTGAATCAGACCAGCTATCTGGCCTATTGGCAAGGCTGATGACCCAGGTTCCATCAGAAAACTGACTCCTGCGGTTATCCTGACTCACACACACACACATGCACACACGCACACTCACGCACGCACATGCGCGCGCACACACACACATATTCTCTTACATTGAAGTTGATCCTTGTAGACAAAAATCAGCTGAAACAAGCGGAATGGAGTTAGATTCTGCTTGTGGCCAGGATTATTTCCTGATTTTGTCTCAGACAGTCCTAAAAAGATTATTTTAAGTTTGATCTTCATGATGCAGAGGGCCTTGCTCCTGCTCCCATTTTTATGGACAAGGAAATTGAAGCAAGGAGAGGTTTGGCAACTCAGCCAAGGTTATGCGGCTTCTATGTAGTAGAACCTGGGTTGAGCCCAAAACGCTAGAGACTTTCTCTCCAGGCTGGAATCTGCTCACTACCCATTGCCTACTGCCATTTTGAGAGGGCGGCAGTTAGGAGGAGGGTGGCACAGCCAGCCTTGAAATCACCGCAGCTTAAATCACACTGCCCTTTGAAAGTCTCACCAGTGCCACCCCAGTCTGAAAGACTCTCTAGTCTCTCAAACCACGACTCTCCTCATCCAGCCTCGCTTTCCAGTCATTTAAACAGAGCAAGCTCATTCCTTACCTGGGTCTCCAAGTCTTCAAGGCTCAAGGGCCGGTTTAGACACGGCTGAGTCAGCTGTCTGCTTCTCCTATCTCAAGTACTTGAAGATGAGTGAGATAGACCAGGCCGGGGGCTGGTGCCTCTGATTGACACCAGGTGACAGGAAATTAGCCTCTTCGGCTACCTTGAGACTTGATCCAATCACTTTGCTTTGATAGAAAGGATATACAAAAAAAACTTTTGCCCTACCGGGAGGTTTCACTTCTTGAAAAATACCCCTGTGGCCTGTCGGCTGTGCTTCATGCTATCTTAGTTAGAAGAAGTTCTGCAGCCACCATCCTGGAAGCACCTGTGGGTGGTGGGTCCCTAAGGGCTAGGAGGGCACTAGAAACTCTCCAGAGATGGACTGCTCGGGACCGTCTTTACCTTCACGCTTCCCTTTTAGGGTTGAGCAGGTGGGGAGGCACCCATGCAAAGACTCGGATTCCCCGAACAGGTCCACGTGGGAGTGGTGCACTTGTTACCTTTCAATCACACTTCTCATTTGTTCACACACTGTTCTGGTGGGCTATGTAAATCTCGTGTCAAATTTAGCAGAAATGGCCTGAAATATAATTTGTTCTCCATAGCACATGCACCCAGAAGCATGAGGCAAGCAAGCTCTATTTCGGGTGCTGTGAACTGAAATGCCACGTGTACATATGAGCCCACCCTTCTCCACCTTCCTGCTGCCCTCTCCCTGTAGTATTGCCTGGAGCTGTATGGCCAAGTTCAGTGCCAGGTCAAGGAGGTAAGTGGAGCGAGTTGGTGGCATGGGGAAACTCTAAATATCTGGAGGAGAATAAAAGATTTTTCTTAAGGATGTTATTATCCTCTCTTCCATACACAACCTCTATGCTCATATGTTAGGCTTCTTAATAATTTTTAAATTCATTGTCAGTTACTTTATTTCATTAGAGATACAGAAGTGTAGAGAGGTAACTTTGCCCATTTAATCTGAAGGGTTGACACACAGGAACTGCATTAACTAATCTGAGGCTATTCACCTCTCTCTCGCCTCTCTTTTCCCCTTTTCTATTTAAGCTGGTTTGGAGACGTATGATTAGGACCACTGAGCAGAAGCGTTTCTGGGGAGGCTGGTTTTGGTGGAACATACAAGGGTCATCCCTCCATTACAGAAGTAGTTTATTAGTGGGACAAGCTGCTGTTTGGGTAGAGAACACACTGCCACTCAGAAAACTCTGGTGACAGCCTTCATGTCACCAGTCAGAAATGCTATGGTGAGGAGGGGCATGAAAATGGCAGGTCCCCAGACTATTAAAGATTCTTGGGCATCTATCTGTTGTAGTGTGTCAGTAGATATGATGACATGCCTTAGTCTATTTTGTACTGCTCCAGCAAAATAGCCAAAACTTTTGCAAATTTATAAATAACAAAGACTTATTACAATTTATTAGTTTGAGAAGTTGAAGATCAAGGGCTCTACACCTGACAGGGCTTTTGTGCTCTGATACCCCAGTGAGAAAGGCATGAGGACAAGAGAACACACATTCTTGGAGGGATTGGGGATGGGTACTCGCTAGTTTCCATGGTGACAGTGTTAGTGTTTATAAGGGCAGAGCCCTTATGGCTAATCACCACTTACGGCCCACTTCTCAGCACGGTCACAATGGGAGCTAACTTTTCTAATTAAGGTCTTTAAGAGTGTGTTCAAACCAGGCTCTCCAGGCTGAAGATGACTGTGAGACCTGCAGCTTGTGTGTCTAGGCACGGTGGGTGGGTTAGAGACATGTACCTTTCAGTGCATTGTGTGTGGGAGCAGGGAGAGGCCTTGTGGATGTATATAGCCTTTGAGAGTCCTGACCCAGGCAGGGACGTACAAACCAACCTTCGTATCTTTTTCTAAGTTCCATTTTCTTCACCTTGGGATGTTTATTCTTCTTGTCTTTCTAGCCAGTGAGATGACCTTGTCTCCATGTGAATCCTCCCAAACTGACTCGAATTCAGGTTACAACTTCAACTCAAGGTGTCTCGGCTGGTTTGGACTGAGCGTGCTCAAATGCCCACAAGTGGGACTTGTCAACCACACTGCATTGGAGTCTCCATTTTCTCCTGCTTTATGTTTGACATTTTGTTGATGCTATTACACCCTTAACAGATCTTTCCTTTGAACTCTCCTCTTGTCATTATCCCATGCTTCTGAGTTTGAAAAGATGATGTCTGACAGTGTACATAAAAGTAGAACAAACAACTTTTATCCAGTTAGCCTTTGCAGACCCCACATGGCCTCAAGTCCTCATCTCGCAGTACTGTGCTTCCCTCTTCTGAAGACTGCATTTTACACTATGATTATTTAGTCATTTCCTTACTCAGCCTTTGGTCCCCATGTCTTTTAAAAGCAGGGCTACACTTTTCTGACTCTTGTGCTTCTGGAGTGTTACAAGACCTAAGGACTCTGTTGGGCGTTTTCTCCCATGAAGGTGAGGACCAGTAAGCTTCTCAGAATTAGTAAGTAAAGTGATGGCCTGTTGTTGACTGCTCAGAAGAGCCCTGGCACCCACAGTTATCCGCCTTCAGAGGGATTTTCTTTCAGAGCATTGGTAAGGGAGAAGCAGGTTCCTCAGAACTGAGGTTCAGTATTGAAGTGAGATTGAATCTGGCTACAGGCCCGAAGATCCCAATGTTGTACTTACAATGTAAGTTCAGATACTTAACATTTTTATAGTTCTTTGTATTCTGAAGGAATTTTAGCAGTTTTAATAGGAAATTAACATTCATCAGATGTCCATTCATATACCAAGCTCTGCCTGTGTAGAAAGTCTGACAACGTAGTATCAACTGATAGTTTTATGATTAAAGAAACCATGGCTCAGGAAATGGAGAAACTAGCCCCCAAACACACCGCTAGAAATTGATAAAATAATGTTTTAAAGGCAAGAAAATTCTAATTATAAGCCCCTATACCATTTACTCAGAGACTTAGAAGTTCCATGTGCTGACGGTTCACAGCAAGGCATTAGGGAGGCTTTACTGAGTTTTAGCCTTGGAATTTAAAGCCCATAGTGTTTAAATCCTCTGTTTAAGTCAAATAACTTGTGCATGATAAAATAACATCTAATAATTAGTCTAATAAGGTCTTACCTTTATGTGTCAGGTTTCTCCTTTAACTATTTCTAGAGCTTGAACATCACTAACTCAGTTACCAAATATTCTTTGACCAGTACCTCAATCCGTGGGGAAAAAAACACCTTTGTCTCTTGCCCCCCCATACATGCACCTTCCAGCTTAGTTCTGAAATGTAAGAAGCATGTAAGTGTATTCATTTGAACAGGATAGAGTTCTTCCTGTGCCCAAGGCACATGAACTATGAGGTTTGCAGTTAGGAATCTTAATTCAAATCCTGGTTTTAAATGAGATGCCCTTGTGCTCTCAGAACAGTGGGCTGCTTTGAGTTTCATTTTCATGTCTGTGACCGAAGGCACACCTTCCTTAATGGGCAGCCATGACCGTTGAAAGGGCATGGGCAGTGTCTCATTGCTAGCGATATCAGTTAGCATAGGGCAGTGAGGTACAGTGCTGTGGTGCTCAGAGTGAGGACTGAAAATCTTCTGGCATCCTCAGGACCTCTTTGGGATCCATGAGTTCAAAAGCGTTTTCAAAATAACACGAGGACATTAAATAGTTTTATATTTTATTTATTTGTATATGTGTGTGTGCCTGCATGGGTGTATGTGCACCACAATCATACAGGTGTCATGGGAACCTGAAGAGGGTGTAAGAAACCCTGGAACTTCAGTTCTTGGGTCTGTCCAATGTGGATGCTGGGAATCAAGAGCAGGGAATACTCTTAACTTGAGCTGTCTTTCCAGCTCTCACTTTAGCTCTTTCACTAGAACATTCTGGTGTATTCCACAGGTTACAGAGTATGAGACATGATGGACTGTAGGGAAGGGTCATAGAGAGTATCTAGTTACTCCACCAACACACACACACTCACACACACACACACACACACACACAATGGTGTCTTAAAGCAGTCCCTTCTGAATTGGAATTGCCTGTAAATCTCTGAAAACTGATTGAGTGGCTCCTACCACAGGCTGATATCATTGTTGTGTGTTTGCCCATGGTGCACTGAGCTTTCTGGAAGTTCCTCATACGACGTGAGTGTGTAGCCAAGTCTGCGAATGTTTCCTTAGGGGTTTTGAGAATTAAAACAGTGCTATTCTTCACATTACTGTGAAAAAATAGAGTTGTTTTGGGAAAACATTATTTCTGTCACCATGTAATGGCTTTTAACTTTGAAGGGTATAAAGGGATTCAGGACCCAAAAAGAGCTTGAGAGATGGATACCCGTAGGTAAGGAGTGACACCTCTCGGGCTGTGGAACCAGACTGCATGTTGATGTGACCTACCACAGCAAACTTTGTGACCTTGAGAAAATCTTACCCATTTTGTGCTTCAACTTCCTTGTTTGCATGAACCAAACTTTGCCTCAATATTTTGTGAGGTCAGATGAGCAGCTGCCNNNTTGACACAAAGTCTGGGATATGGTAGCTCCATTGGTGTTTGTCATCATTGATTATTGAGTATTTATTCATTTGCTTCTCTCTGTTACTATGGTAAATACTATAACCAAAAGAAATGTAGAGGAGAAAGGGTTTATATTTGGCTTATATGTCAGGTTTGAGACTCAAAGCAGGAATCAGAAGCAGAAATCATGAAGGAATGCTGCTTGCTCTGCTCTCTGACCCATCTCTACAGTTCTCCCCACCTGCGGGAGATATCACCTCTCACAGTGCCGTGGTCCCTGCCACATCAAGAATCCCAGTGCCCCAAACATGACCACAGGTCATTTTATCTGGGCAACTACTCAAATCGACCATTCCTCTTCCTAGGTAACTTTAGTCCGTGTCAAGTTCAAAATAAAAACTAAACAGCATACCGCAGTCACTCTTGCAGGTGCCAGACTCATAACAACTGACAGCCTTGTGGCTTCAAGGTCAGATTTTCTCATCAGCTCATTCTTCCTTTCAATTCATCCTCCTGCTTCATGGAGCAGGAGCCCTTGTGTGGTGTCTCTTGGGGAACTTATCAGGAAACTGTCATGAGTAAAGAAGTCAGATGACACGGTCAGCCGAGTTTGAACTTCGGTTCATATCTTTACTTATAGAGTGGCCATGCCACAATGAGCAAGAAGGATGATCACACCAAAGTGAGCATTCTGTTGGGTGAGGAAGTGACCTTCCCAGGGGACAGGATGGATTTCATCACCCAAAATGACCCCCTTGAGTCATCCCCAACCTCTTTTGCTTCAAAACTGTGAGCTTTAAGTATGTATGTGTCCTGGCTCTTCTCATGAGCAGTACTGGCCTCTGAATTGTATCATTTTGCATCTTTATTTGCACAGTGCTATTCAAGAACAACATTCCCCAAGTTATTCTGAGGTGTACTGTAGTAATGAGGGAGCAGGCCCTGCTTTTTGTCCAGCCCAGCTCCTGCACGGCTAGCTTATACC
>LOEQ01004445.1:74642-110726 GCA_001685075.1 Bramus lutescens
GTAGGGAGGGCCTTGGTCCTTCCTCAAAGCAATGTGCCTTACCCTTTCTGAGGATTGGATGGGGGTTGGGGGTAAGCAGAGGGAGTGGGAGGAGGGGAGGGAGTGGAAACTTGGATTGGTATGTATAATGAAATTTGTTTTTTTTAACAAATAAATAAAAAGAAATGAATACTAAAAAACAAAAATAAAAACAAAAATAAACAAAAAGAAATCAACCTTATATTCTTTCATTGGGAAAATTAAATGTTATCATTTGTTTTGGAAATGCAAATTATTGAAAGGGCACAGAATGCTTATCAAAACACATGACTGGTTTTCATAGAGACAGTGGTCCCATTAGTTCTTTATTTCAGTTATTTGCTTATTGATTGATTGACCCATGCCTTGATTCATGCATCTCATATCTCAAGCATGGTCCTAATTTCTGAGACTATCAAAGGAAGCAAACAGACCCGATTCTCATCCTCTTGTATGTTTTGATGTGAGATACTCTAGTGAGTTTACCCTTAAATGTGCAACAAAGGATGGAGGGTTCAGTGGAACCAGCATAGTACTAAGAACAAAATTGATAGCTCCATGGTCACCTGTCAGTGACAGTCCTGAACCCCTTGGGTGCTGAGCTATGATGACCCTCAAGTTTTCCTCCTCCTTGAGTCCTGTTCTGTGAGTGATAGCTGCATGAATTCCTGTTCTCAGGCTACCGTGTCTGCACGTGGTAAAGTAGACTGTCTGCCTGCTTCATCATCCAGGTTGGTACTGCGGGATGCACTCTACCCATGGTCTTTGGACAAGCACTGTGTACCTAGGGACAGCTGTTACTGTGAGGGTGGCAGACTATGACCAATGGGATAATATGGAATAATTTATTTTACCGAAGAGTGGTTTGCATGTTTGGTAACCAGGAAGGGACACACTTAGGAAATTTATTGTCAAAGAGCTGAATGAAATTCCCATCGGTCTTTATAGCAATTTCTGACATGTTCTTAGCATGTGGTACTTACAATAAATGCTCCCCAGAATGGATATCCTGTGAGGATCACGAGAGGAAATTTTTTGGAGAAAAAGATGAAATTAAATGCTAATATAATCCCAAGGCCCACAATGACCAGAGAAAGAAGAATCTGGATAGCCTGGAAGGAGAAAATGAACATGAGGTAACAAGAGCCCAGGCCTCCGGCTGCACACTACCCCAATACAAACATCTTCCATGTCCCCATCATGCCGAGTGCCTCCAAAATTTAGTTCTTCGCTCTGGTCCTTTACTATTGCCCAAGATCCCTAGTGTATCTTGTAGCAGACATGCTTGAATTCACGCGTGACTAAACCCAGATTGCAAACTTCTTAAGGACAGGTGCACAAACTACTCCCTTACCCACTTCCTCCTCTGTCACACTGGCATCTTCTGGTTATCCTTACACTTAGTCTCTACAATCGACAGTGCTGAGTGCAGTCCATCCTTGGTTTGCATGGGAAAGTGGGTGGGAGGCTTGGTTCCAGGATCAAAATTCTTGGAAATGGCACATGATGGCTCTTCTCTGAGGATCCATTTTTTCACAAGCAATTGGCTTAGATGTACTGCCTTTTCAGTTTTTGAATAGTTCGTACATACAATGTATGTATCACAGAAACCCATTACTTTCTTTTAGCCTGCTCGCATCCATACTGAACCTTTCTTTTCCCCAACTAATCCTTAATTTTCATATCTTTTTTGGTGACTCATTGACTTTATTTAGAGTTACCTATATAAGCAGTAACTTATGGGGTTATTTATTGGAGCATGGGAAAAACTTATCAGTAGCTACACTTTTGGGGAAAATTACTGATTCCCTTGCTGCCCCCCAGCAACCATTATCTGCCAATAGCTCTCTGGGGAGGGTGGAGACTAGTGTGTTTCCCTGACTGTAGAAGGATACATTGCAGATGAAATGGCAGGGAGGAAGGGAGACCAACTCCCTCCCTGAATATGATTGCACAGATCCACCTCTGTAGACAAAAATGGAGATTCGGCCCCTTTCCTCCCTTCTGGGACGATCCATGAAAAGGCAGAACTCACCCCCAAAACTTTTGGCTCCCCCTTCAGGAGATCGAGCAGGGAGTTATGAGGTCTGTAAGGAAAGGCAGTCAAGATAGTTTCATTTGTAGTGATGACATGGTTCCTTCTTTTCTCCTCAGATGGTGACTCCATGATTCAGCAGTAGAGCTCTGTTAGGAGAAGGAGTGAAAGGACATTGCAGCTGTAATCATGATGTATTTCCTCCCTAGGGCCACGTGGAGTCCTCCGCAATGAGCCCGTAGCAATTGCATAGTACTAGCACCACAGAATCCCAGTCATTGAGTCATAGAATCTGAGAATTCTAGAATGTACCAGCCTTCTCGATTCTTACAGAGGAAACCTGAAAAACTGGCTCTATTATAAGCTTGCTTAAAAAGCATACAGTAAGCACAAAATTAGCTAGATGGTACACGCAAAACAAGTGCCTGTCTGTACCTGTATTAATATATACACACATACACACATATATGTATACACACACATATATATACATACATACATGCACACATATATTTCACAATTATGCTCTGATACTCTACCAAATACTAATTACAATTATACAAGGTTTAGAATTTTTCAGGCTAATCTTTTATATTCATGTGTTTATTATGATTTCAACTGCTAAATCGCTGAGTTAAGCAGTTGAATAAGGTCAAACATTATATTTGCAGGAACCGTCTCCGATATTTTCTAGATTGCAGCAATCACAAATACCAGGGCTTCTTAACATTTACATGCTGTTGCCTGGACACACTACTTCGTGGACTTGCTTATGAAACACAAAGGCACTAAGCCTTTGGTACCTCTGCTATGTCCCAGTCACTGTAGGTGACTGTAGGTGTGGTTGGCAGTGGCACATTAGACAGTGAGTAGTGTTCAGACTGAGGAGCAAAAAGATCAAACTGCCAAAGGATAATTACCAAAGGAGAGGTGAAGGAGGCTGTCCTTCTGTTGCCAAAACCTTTGTTTCTAACTTTTCAAACATACTTCCATCCTTTTGCAAGTGGAGTTTCCTTCTTTTAGGAAAAATGTTATTGTTTAACAAAATCTCTTAATACTATGAAAATAGTGAATTGTGATTATGTTTTCAAGATTTTTAAAGTATATTAAAACTTGCATATACTTACAGTGTTCAGGGCAATGTTTTGATACACAGATACACTGCATAATTATTACCACAATGAAGGCAATTAATGTATCCATCATCTGAAATTGTTATTGCTTTTTCATTTTTCTACTTGTGGTGAGAAACTTTAAAATCCACTCTTGGGGCCGAAGAGATGGCTCAATGGTTAAGAGCTTGTGCAGAAGTTAAGGAAACAATCAGATGAGTGAAGGATCCAGAGTTAGAGGGAATCTTGGCCACCTACACATCTGACAGAGGATTAATATCCAGAACATGAAGATTTCAAAAAACAGGTAGTCATGGAAACAAATGATCCAATTAAAAAATGGGCAAAGGGTCTAAACAGAGAGATCTCAATAAAAGAAATAAAAGTGGCTAAAAATAACTCAGAAAGTGTTCATCATTCTTAGTAATTAGGGAAATAAAAATTAAAACAACCTTGAGACTTCATCTTATTTCAATCAGAATGGCAAAGATCAACAAAACAATTGACAAGAAATGCTGGTGAAGTCACAGGGAAGGGGAACCTTCAGTCTCTGCTGGAAATGCAGATCGGTGCAGCCGTTCTGGAAATCAGTACAGAGAATCCTCAATAAACTAAAAGTAAATCTACCTTAAGATGCAGCTATACCACTCCTTGACATATGATACTTTCCAGATATGTCTCAGCAGTTGCCTTGCTGTAGAATTCACAATAGCCAAGAAATGGAGACATCCTCAATGTCCTCTGACAGGAAGGTAGATAGTGAAAATGTGGCACATATACAAAATGGAATGCTATTTAGCTTTAATTAGAAATGAAATCATGAAACTTGCAGGTAATTGGATGGACCTAGAAAAGATTATATTGAGTGAAGGAACTCAGACTCAGAAAGACCAATGATTTATGTTCTCTCCCATCAGGGCTAGTGAGGTCAGAACCTTAGAATAAAACTACTACCTCCACCCTGCTGAATCAGCTCAGTTCCTAACCACATTCTGAATCTTACCCACAGATGAGTAGCTATCACCTCTCATCAAAGAAACTTCTCTTTACAGCAAGTGGAGACCGTCACAGAAAACCATAGCTGGACACGATCAATGTATCGTGGGAATCCCAGCTCCAATGAGTACATCTGTATCACACCTCCTGTATCTAGGCTCAGGGAACACCTCAGAAGAGTGGGTAGAAAGATCCCAAGAACCAGAATACCAGGATGTCTGTTTGAAACAGTCTTTCATAGAAGTGGTTGCATGAATGAGATCTGAAGAATGGCAGTATCAATAGATATGTTAATGTGGAAGGGGGAAAAATCTCATGGGGTTCTACCCCAGACACACAACTACTGGCAACTAATGACTGCTCAGATAGGAAAGGTTAGCTTCTTCTTGGGGTGAGTCTCCTAACTGGTTGTCCAATACAAAGGGGTCAACCCTGAAACCATATACACACAACCATTTTTATTATGAGTATAATAATATTATATAATTATTATAATGGGGAGGAGACATGGAAGAAGTTCAAGGGAGGGGACTTGGGAGAGGCTGGTGGGAGGAAAGAGAGGAGAGAAGATGCCATTATATATTTTTAAAAAACTTTTTATTGTTTTTTTGTGGATTTCATATCATGTATCCTGATCCCACTAATTCTCCCCTTCCCTTGATTCCATCCTCTGACCTTGCAATCTTTCCCCCAAAACAAAACCAAATTTTAAAGTAAAAAGAAAAAACAAAATCTCAGTGTGGACACTGTAGTGTGTCACAGTGTACCCTTCAGTCCACACATCATTACTTGACTCATTGCAATGAGTCAAGGATCTGATTCAAAGCCACTGGCTTCTGCTACACTATTGCCACTGGACCTTCACTGGGACTCCTCTTGGATATCCTTTTGTTGTCCTGTGTGGTAGAGATCCTGATGTTTTGGATCTGTAGGTCTGGCCCCTTCGCATGTTCCAGCAGTCCATAGGTGAGGTATCCTATGGGGTGGGCTAACTCATAGGCCTGGTTCTGGGCCTGGGTGGTAGCTGGGTTGGTCATCCTGCCAGCCTGCCCTCATTGTCATCACCCATGCCATTATATTTGAATTAGAATGTATGAAATGATGGTGGTAATGGCAATGATGAGGAAAAGACAGTAAAGGAGTGTACTGCTCTTTCAGAGGAAAAGACAATAAAGGGTGCACTGCTTTTTCAGAGGGAAAGACAATAAAGGGTGCACTGCTTTTTCAGAGGGAAAGACAATAAAGGGGTGCACTGCTCTTTCAGAGGAAAAGACAATAAAGGGTGCACTGCTCTTTCAGAGGAAAAGACAATAAAGGGTGCACTGCTCTTTCAGAGGAAAAGACAATAAAGGGTGCACTGCTCTTTCAGAGGAAAAGACAATAAAGGGGTGCACTGCTTTTTCAGAGGGAAAGACAACAAAGGGTGCACTGCTCTTCCAGAGGGAAAGACAATAAAGGGGTGCACTGCTCTTTCAGAGGAAAAGACAATAAAGGGTGCACTGCTCTTCCAGAGGGAAAGACAATAAAGGGGTGCACTGCTTTTTCAGAGGGAAAGACAATAAAGGGGTGCACTGCTTTTTCAGAGGAAAAGACAATAAGGGTCACACTGCTCTTTCAGAGGAAAAGACAATAAAGGGTGCACTGCTCTTCCAGAGGGAAAGACAATAAAGGGGTGCACTGCTCTTTTGGAGGGCTGGAGCTCAGTTCCTAGCACTGATATCTGGTGACTCATAACTGCGTAAGGGGCATCTGACACTTCTGGCCTCTGAGGCACATGCATTCATATACATGTATGTGCACACGTGTGGGTGCACGCACACCTGCACACACACACACACACACACTTGTTAAAAAAATGAATCCAAGAAAAAGAGATCAGGTCTCTTTGCACTCTGCTTTCTGAGTTATCTATAGATTTTAGTTGTCTTTTTATTGTTCTCAGGCATGTAGGGGAATGATCTATGCCCTTATACATTTCCATAGTTTATCTGGAAACCTTACATATTTATTTCAGTTACACATTTGTTTCTGGGGAGCAATATTGGAAGTTCTCTTTCTTGGGTGAGCAATGTTGATTTTTTTTCCAATCCAGGATTGAAGTTGCTATTGCTTTTCTCCATCCAATGGCTTATTCAGTCTAGTACTTAGATGAGAGAGTATACCATGATTAATTATAGTCTTCAAATTCAAATAAAAAATAAAGCCAATATGTTGAGTCTCTAACTCAGTGGTAGAGTTCTTTCTTAGCATGTGCAAGGTCCTACATTCAATACCCATTCCTAATCTATGTGAAGTCATTAGTGAGACAGAAATAAGTCATTGTCTTGCAACAGAGTCTCACTCTGTACCCAAACTGACCTTGAACTCAGGGCAATCCTTCTGCTTCAGCCTCTCAAACCCTAGGGTTACAAGTGTGAACCATCATGTCTGGCTATGATCTATTATTATTTTTCATTGCTGGGAATCAAACCCAGGTCCTTGAACAGACTGTCACATTTCCAAAGGATTTCAGATGGTCTAGGAATGCATAATGTCTAATATTTAAGCAACAGGAATGTGCAAGCAGCACAGAGAAGGAGCCGCCCCAGCTGCATGACCTCATCAGCGTCCATCAGTACAGGACTGCACACTTTCTCGTCTGACGTCAGACAGACGAAGTGCTGTCTGTGTGCTCTCTTTGGAGAAGTTATGATGTCTGTGATCGTTGTGGAATGTTGGGCCCTAGAATCTTGCTGACCTTGAGTAAATGATTTCCAGTGGAAAAAGCACTACAAGAAAGCTTTCTTCAGAAGTTTATTTGGATCTTCCAAGGCTGAGATTACAGGAACGTCTATCTGTGCTCTGCCATGAGCACTGGTTTTCTTCCTTCTTCTGCTGTGTTTCCTACTCATGGCCTCAATGAACTGCTTTTGACAAGCTGATCTTGTGACTCAGGAATGAAATATGTACTCTAGAAGGATAACATTTATTAATAGATTATAACATTTTGATTTTCGAGGCAGGGTTTTAAATGTTTTCATTTATTTCCCTCAAATATAATAATATAATACATATTATAGTAATATTTTATAGTAGTACTTTTACAACTTTATCATAATATGTAATTGCTATAATATTAAGCAAATTTCACTCTCCATTTTCTCATCTTGTTGCTTTATAGTAACTTCGATGTTGAATCATAATTCGTTCAAATTATAACATTTTCTATCATGTAGCATTTAGGAGAAATGAAAACAGTTTGAAATTATAACATAAAAAGCTAACAGGAAGCAAGGGAAAGAGCAGAAAAACAAACAAAAGAGTAACGCCTTGGTAAAATTGCATTAGCCAGGGCTTGGCCATGGAGACAATGTCAGTGTCCACAATAAGAGCAAGGCTGTATAAACTTTCATACTTCCCTGTGTATTTTTTATAAGTTCTGGTTCATTCATGAAATATCATGAGCTAACTTCTAGAACCAGCTAGTTTCATGGGACGGGACTCTCTATCAGTGCCGCTATCCTGTAGGCACTATCTGATTGAATTGATATTTTGTTTGTGATCTAACAAACAAAATTTGCCTGAAGATCAGAGTGTGGAGCTAGCCACACTAGTTAGCCATAGAGGCCAGNAAAAGTCTCTCTAGTGGCTGGCTCCTTTACTTCTCTGATCTTTCAGCATTTACCACAATATCTGATTCTGGGTTTATATTAAATAAGACTAATCAGGAATGTGTCGCATCTGATCCCAGGTGACCATTCAGTGAACACTTATTTTCATTATTAAAGTCACTTTCTATCTGATCCTTTGAGCTTGTATCATTGCAGCTCAGAGTGGGGACCCAGCAGGTGTCCCAGAGATATCAAGGTACTTACCCCAGGCTTGTTGGAGTAGACTTGCTTCCACCAAAAGACAGAACTGTACGCAGCTAGCAAAAACTCCATCACAGTGAAGATGAGCATCAACGCCAGCCCACTCTGAAAAGCAGCACAGGCCTGGATGGGACCCCACACAAAGTCTTTGGGCCCTACTGAGAGGGGGTGGGGTGGGCAGGGCAGGTCATTGAAACCCTCAGCAATGGAGACAAGAAGGAGCAGAGACAATGGCTCAATCCTCTTCTCTACTTTCTCATTCAGATTTCTTAGTGATCAGAAAGAGATGAGAAGGAAGAGTGACTGGCCATCGTCTCCGCTGGTCTTCACCATTTTGTTTGTTCTTAGTACTTCTCACTCAGCCTGTTTTCAGGTGTGGGTTCAGATTTACTTGCCTTATAGGGTCTTCCCTGGGTTCCTTCAGCGCGCAATTTCATGACTCCAATTCTGAAAATTCCTCAGATAATTGTTTCTTCATAGTCTCTCCTCCATACTTTCCTATGAGAGCTTATTCCGTGTTTCCTGTCACTTCAGAGTCTGGGTCACTCCCATTTCTCAAATTTGATATGATTTCATGAGATATTTCCTCAGGTGCATCAAATCTGCCCTCACTGATCTCCGCTTTTAATCTCTAAGATTTTGATGTTTCTAGTCATGGTTTCTATTTATCAGCTCCCCCTGTCCCTTTTTTTTTTTTATCATGCTGTCCTTGTCTCATGTTTTGGTTTTGTCCTAGTCAGGGTTTCTATTACAGTTATAAAACACCATGACCAAAAGCACCTTAGAGAGAAAATGGTTAATTTCATCTTACACTTCCAGGAGTCATTGAGGGAAGTCAAGGTAGGAACTCAGGGAGGAGCCTGGAGGCAGGAGCTGAAGCAGGGGCAACGGAGAGACATTGCTTATTGGCTTGCTCAGCCTGCTTTCTTACAGCACTCAACAGGACTGAGCGTTTCCCTCACATTTCTCTTGTTTATCACTATGCAGTTTAAGTGCATATGTGATGGTGATGGTATTAGTGTGTGTCTTCAATATGTAAGGTTCTTATAAGTAGGGATTATTGCTATGTCCCTAGACAGCTACTTTATGTCTGATTTTGTAAGGACCTGAGGAATATCAGGGATACAGAAGCAGTTTTAAAATCCATTTATTAGAAGCCCCCACCCCCTGCCCCGCCCCGTGTCTGTGGAACTGTGAGTTTAGATTGCCATCTGCATGGAGTTGAGCGAGCTGAGGGCAGGGATGCGTGAAGCTTCCAGGGGCACTGAGTACCATTTCCTTGTCCAATGTCTGAAGTCAAATGACTTTCAATCTTTATTTCTAATACATTTGTAGGGCTCTTGGTGTGTGCAGACGAGCCTGAAAACCCTAAACCCTTCCCCGGGCACTAATAGTCCTCGTCTCTAGCTCCGGTTTCTGTGCAGACTCCCCCAGTTTTCTGCTTTGATGATTTGACTTTAGAATTCTAATTAGTTCTGCAACCTACGTCATCTTTATTTCTTTCTTCCTCCAGCTCCTTTTTCTTCCAGTTTTAAGTACACACACACACACACACACACACACACACACACACAGTTACTTCTGTTCAGGTGAATGCTATTTTTATTAAATATTAGTACCCTTTTGAAGTTGGTTTACTGCATCTTTTCTGATGTTGTGGAAGTTCTTTTTGGCTCTCCTTATATGAGAGTAGGAAGCAACCTGATGTACTGAAATTAATCTTAATTAAAACAACCGCCCAGTATCACAATGGGAAGACACTTCTCTCATTGCTTTATCCTGTTCGTCTTGCAGTGTGACCTCCTGGACTTTCTCATGCTCACTTCTAACCAAATAAGTCTCTGCTCTTTCACTTCCTCAAGGTCCCTCCCAGGTCAACACTTCTGATCTACTCACATGGCCAGGCTCAGAGGGATGTGAGTCCAAAAACTTTCATACATTCTCCAAGACTCCTAAGTCAGAGGGACACAAGGGAATGAAAGATATTGGCTTGGTCACTCGTTGCTCCCTCTTGGAGAAGTCATGAAGGAACAATCTTCATCTTTAAAAGACTCCTTATTATGGTTTAGATACTATTACCCTACATTTAGAAAATGGACTCAGCCAGGCTTCTCACTATCAAGGTTAGGGTTAGGGTTAAATAGGTGGTCAAATTTGGGTGAAAGGTGACAAGAAAATTCTGCCCGGGAACAATGATGGTTTTCATAGTAGTCATGTCTACTGATCAACTGCCTCCTACCCCTTCCCTCTTTGCCAGTCCTGAGCAGATGTGCACTTGAGGAAATTAATCACGTTATGTCTGCTGAGAGTCTCAGAATACATGTGACCAAAAGGCAAGCATCTCTAATGGGTGGAGCTTTCCAACTCCAGGCAACAACCCCAACAGCTTCCCAAGTTCAAGTTCAACACGCATAACGAAGACTAGCATTGCCTATTGTGATTTAAAGCTCTCCATTGTATTTTCTTCATGTCTTCACCTTCTTCCCCTCTTTCCACCATGCTTCCTGCATCCCCCAACACAATCTGCTAACTTTCTGTCATACTTGATTTTTTTTCCCTGTCTGCCCAAGATAGTCAGACCAACAAAACCAGAGATTGCTGAAAAAGCAGAAATTACTCAAAGGGGAAAAACTGGGGTTTTCCATGCCAAGATATTTAGTCTGGAATCGCTTACCATGGCACTGACATAAGCGAGGAGACAGTTCTTGTCTTCATTCATCCAATAGTGGGATTCCAAATAAAGAAACAAGGCCAGAAATCTCTTTTCTGAACTGCAACGTGGAGAGGCAGTCCCCAGGGCTATGAGGTTATGGGTGAGGAGGAAGAGGCCAATGGCAGCAACAACAGAGCTTGCTGCATTGGAGGCCAGGCTGCTCAGTGCCTGGAAGAGAGATTCTGTGTTGGATTCTCATCACCAGTTTAGTGCAGGACGCTCTGTTCCCTCTGCCTATTATACCGCAATGGTCATTCCTAGAGTTGTTTCTAATAGAATCTGTGGACTCTCATCAGGCAGACTATGGATAATTTGTCTTTGTATTGCTCAGTACTCTGCAGTTTTTCACATGAGACAGTCAAAAAATGTGTCTTCAATGGGAAAATGTGAGAAGCTCCTCACAGACTGGCTTCCTGACTCTCTATGACACTAAATGCTGAGCTGGGACTCCTCAGCCTGCTGCCAGGATCTTCACTGACTTCCTCAATGCTCTTAGAACTTTCCTTTGAAGACCTCCTAAAATATGGCTTTTGGCATCCTCTAGAGAACCCAGATTATACTTTTACCTCACATACTGAAGCAGCTTTAGAGAATAGTGAAAGCAAGCTGAAGAGGTTGGACACCCTAAAGCAGTGGCTTTCCACCTTTCTAACTCTGAGACTCTTTAACACAGACCCTACAAGATGATCAGGCCTAAGGGAAGAGAATGTACTTTCATCTGACAAACATCTAACAAATGTGCATCTCCTTTTTCCACCCAAGAAAGGGCAAGAAGTATTGGTGTGTGGGCTTAGTCCCTGTGGTTCTAGCTATGCCCACCCACAAACAACACAAGGAGCAGGCAGTAGCCTTGAAAACACAGTAAGAGGAAGCAGTAACGCTGCTGCTCCTGTGGGGAGCAGCCCTTCCTACTTCCGGCCACATGCCCACCCAAGTGGGAAAGGCACACCCTGACTCCAGAAGCCACAGGGTCTGGCCCGCTATGGCTGAGAACACAAAGGTATCTTAGGTGCTGGCTTGGAATCAGGAAATAACTCCCATCTCAACTGTTACTGATCTCTCTGCATGTGTGACCAGGCAGGTCCCTTTCTACTGTGGATTTCAGTTTTCTTCCCGTCATATGTGGAAAATGAACATGTTCACTCAGAAGTAACGTCCCGGGTGTGTCAGTGTGCCAGCTGAAGAATATATGCTCCTAACCTGTTATGAGCATGTTTCCCCAAATTGTGCACTGGAGGGTTAGAGCAACAACGATTGACTATGTGGTTTCAACTATTACAACCAACTAGAGATTGATGGTCTTTATACTTACAAAGGGTTTGATTGAGACTTTCCCGGAGATTATCGAGAGAGAGCCAACAAAGGCAAACTGTTCAGGAAGAGAGAGAAAAGAAAGAGTTGGCCTAAGCCGCCTTCAGATCACTCACAAAAAGCAACGGGAAACTTCTAGGGGGATAACCCTGCAAGAATGACATGTCCATATTACTAGGGAAGCTTCATATCTTCATCTTCTCAGGAAAATTGGGTTTATGTTATTGGGAAGCAGCAGTTGCGGCAGGCAAGATACAACCAACGCCTGGCAGATGCTACTAATATTGAAAGGGGAGGCTGCGACAATATGAAGACAAGGAGGACAGCAGAAGCACCTAGGAATTAGCCTCTCATGTAACAAGGGACAGAGAAATACGGAGTTGAAGCTGTTGGTGTAGATGGAATGAGTATCACTCAGAGTTTAGGAAATCAGAAGACAAGATACGACATGAAGCCTTGCTTATGGCCACTGAGAAGACAGTACTTGATCACAGTGGTACTAGGAGCCCAGCAAGCAGAGGTGGATGGCTGGGAAGCTGGAACACTGATTATGCTTGTGGTATGAGTATTGTGTAGTCACAGAAAATGAATGTCAAAAATAAACTAGTAGTAGATTCGCTAATGAAATGTGGGGGCTGCCACTATGGTTATACAGTGAACTCCACAGCAAATTGTGCTTTGGGGCTAGGAGCAGACAATTCTTGCACACTGTGTAGTTGTACCCATGCAGGGACCATGGTCACTAAAATCCCTTTGTATAATTCATCTTCCCAGAATGTTCCCCTTTCCCTCAGTTTTACAAGATTCTCTATTGAAGAGAAATGATCGTTGGTAGGAGGTATACATTGGGATTAGCTACCCTGAAATAAGATCCAGTAGGATCCTTGCCCATGAGCCATTATCTGACAAGAAGCCCAAGAAGTCTGCAGATGTTCAGGGTTACTGCCAGCAGAAGAATGAATGCCTCTGTTTCCCATGAACAATCCTGTCATTACTGAGATAAATGTCTGCCAGCTGTGGTATCTGATAGAGGTTCCAGGTCAGTATTTCTCACTCTACCTGAGAAGTGGATTACTTTTCTAGTGGCTAGAAACCAACGGCCACTTCAAAACCTCAAAGAGGATGTCAATATCCCTGTTGTCTAAGAGGATGTGGTGTCTGATGATAAATGTGCTGATACATCCAGTGTGTTTCTTCTCCCCCTGCCTCCTGTTCTAATTAGACTACTCATGAGGTGCTGAGTTTTGAATGGGAGAGACAGGGCATGAGATAATGACAGGAGTGTTGAGATGGCCTCCTCCTGCCTCCTTTCCTCTTGAAGAGGAAGCTATTTTATCACTGAGTGCCTGGTGTATATTTAAGAAGTATAAACACCTTTGGAGATCATACTTTACTTACACACAGGGATCCAACAAATGGGTACCCGAACATCAAAGTGGTGAAGGCTGCTGGGTTGATGTAGGAAGAGTAGGAAGCTGACACAAAAATGCCTCCAAAGCTTGCAATCGTCAGGGCACACAGTATCTGGATGGTCTGCAGCAGACAAGACAGGGGTTTCTAGAACATGCTTTAAGTAGATGCAAAGGATTATTTGAGTACAAACTGACTTATAAGGAGTGTAAAATATGTTATGATTTTCTTTATTAAAAAGGAACAAATAAGTCTGTTCTAAGAGAAAAATCCAAAATTTATTTTTTGAAAGGCTTATTGAACTCAGGAAATGATTGTGCAAAAGTTGTATTACTGAAAAATTTGCTTCAAAAAACATTTCATTTTTTGCAAATTCACTGGGAAAAGTTGTATGGACTAGAGTCCAGCCAGGTTAACACGGAGAACTGTCAGTGTAGGCCTCAGTTTCAACTGAGTGCCGTTGAGAATAATATTTCTAGCGCTGCCACTCGTTCTTTTTTATCTGTCATTTGAATTTAAAAATCATGTGATTGTCACAGCACCAGATGTCAGAATAGTTTGCATGTTTAAGGTGCCTGCATTCTCAGCAGTATTCGTGACATCTGTGTTACTGATGAGGAACACGAGGGAGTTACGTTGTACAAACTTGCACAGATGTCAAAAGACCAGGAAACTTGTTTGGCCTTTCCAGTTTGTATGAGAATCTGCACATCTATTCACTGCTGGATATATATTGTAATTCACACACAGACAACGTAACCCAAAAGTAAGAGATGTCATCTATTACCACAATTCATCATTGAATACCCATGTACCAAGAGGCAGGCATGAAGTAAATGACAGCCACTCTGGTGGACCCTTACATCTTACATGTGCCGTGTAAAGACAAGCTCCATGGCAACTGGGGTGGAGAATTACTAGAGCATGTTATCAAGGATGGGGCCCATCAGGGATGGAGATTTGTGATTAAATAGACAGGGGACATTGGAATAGAACAGAAGACCCGGGAGAGAACACACATGGTTATAGCCACCTAATATTTGTCAAAGGTATTGCCTTCAACAAATGGCACTGGGGAGACTGGAAACCCACATGTCAGAGAATGAAGCTACATCCCCATCTCTCACTTGCACAAAAATAATTCAGAATAGAGCAAATATGCCAGGGTAAGATCTGAAGCCCAGCAGCTGCTAGAGTCAAATATCAGGAACACACTTCAAGATGAAAGGTTTTTATGAAAAGAAGCCCAATAATTCAGATAACAATGGGGATAATCGATAAGATTGCACGGAATGACAAAACTTCTGCCTAGCAGTGGAAACAAACATGAGAATGAAGTGAGAGTCTGAAAACGGAAGGAAGCCATTGATGACTATATATCCTACGTAAAGCCCCCAAGTTAACTACTAAGAAAACCAAGGCAACCAATTAATAGGCTTGTGAACTGAATACATAATTCTCAAAAGAAGGAATAAAGATAGACTACAAATATTTAGAGGAAACACAGCATCCTAATGACTAATTAGAGGGATGTAAATAAAAGCTGCTTTCAGATTCCTTCTCAATCCAGTCAGACCGGCTATCATCAGGAAAGCAAATGTTCTAATGTCTGATGAGGATGCAAGGAAAGAGGAACAGCTAAACGCTGCTGGGAATGTAAACCAGTGTGGCCCCCGAGGAAATCAACATGGTGGTTCCTCAAACAGCTGAAACTAAATTAGAAGCAGCATATGATCCAGACAATGCCTCCTGGGTATTTCTCCAAGGGAGTCAAAGTCAGCATACCACAGAGAGGCCTGCACATCCAAGCTCACTGTTACACATTAGCCAAGGCATGGGACCAGTTAGATGTCCATCAGCAGAAAAACACAATGTGGTCTTTATACACAATGTAATTTTATTCAACCATGAAGGAGAGTGAAATAATGTCCTTTATTGTGAAATGGGTGGGATGAAGGATCGTCATACTAAATAAAATGAGACAAGCTCAGGAAGACACTGTGTTTTCTCTACTGTGAAAAATATACATTTAAATACATACATATACACATAAACACGAGAATAGAAGAGGCACTACTGGGGAGGGAAGTGATCAAAGAGATGGAAGATAAAACAATGAGAGGGAAAAGACAAATGCCATGCTCTCCTGATGTGGGATTTCCCTCTGCATGCTGTGATTACCGCTAATGAATAAAGAAACTGCTTTGGACCTATAGCAGGGCAGAACTTAGCTACACCAAAGGCAAATGAGAGGAACCTAATTTCTTAATTATGCAGTGTTCTGGTGAAAAAGGCACAAGTAGTTTTAATTTTTTAATATTTAATTAAATGGAAACCCTAGGAGAGTACAGTTTCTAAAACAGTTGTATTTCACAGTGTGGTTAGCTTGTGGAGTCTACCAGGAACAAGTCAAGGATTCTCCCAGACCCACTATAGCTCTGTAGACTGGGCCCAATCTTATTATCTCTTTGTGTTCTCCTTCTAACAAGATGGACTTACCCCAAGAACTGTGGGTTCCTTAGGCACAGCAACCAGCAGGTCATCTTCTTTCTGGTCTGTGTGTCCAGCTTCCTTTCTTTTGTGAATAACGATGTCCATTGGAAGGCCGGTCCCCAAACGCTCTTAATGCCAAGCTGCAGAAGCGTGATGCTGACGATGCTAGAAGAGGCACTGAACTCATCAGTTCCTAGGGCTTGACTGACAGACACTCACAGGCACCAGAGACTGCAGGGAGTGAAGAAGGATGGCTTTTCTTTCTATGAGAAGTGGGTACATTCAGGGTGTGATGACCAGAGCCTGGCTTGTTTTCTACAAACATAACTGGAACCGAGTTTCAGGGGGAGCATAAGAGAGATAGCTTGCTTGCTGCACTTCATCCATGATGAAAAAGAAACATGCTATTGGGGGAAAATTGCAAACATTTCAAGGCACCCCACAATTTGGAGGTTAGTAATCCAAGCATAATTTACTCTGCAGTCCTCAGTGGACTCATCTCACGCCCGTCCCATAAAGCCTTTGCTTTCAGCTCCCTTTCTCTACCTCATGTGCTCCTGCTTCTGCTATAGTACCCCCCCCATTACATTGACCCTCACTCTGAAGCCGTTTATGCTGTCTAATCCTCCACTATTCATTCTCTCTCCGTTAAATTACTGGGTGAGTACTTTTTTTGTCTACAACAAGAACATGCCTAATCCAGAATTGCACCACTTTGTAAAAAACTCATGTTGAATTCCAGGCACTTGAGCACCAAAGGTCTTCATCCTTCTAAGGGTCTCACATTCTAGATGTTAAGTACATTTCATATATTAGTAACTCAGAACTAATAAGTTAGAGGTCACAAAAAGCACTTACCTGCTGCATCACATGTGTTCAGTAATACACTGTAGCAAATATAATTATCGTTAGTTTGTTGTTTGCCTAATTTGTGTGTACCTGGGCTGTGTCTACTGGGCTCAGGAGCTTGCAATAGTTTCCTCTAATTTCCTCTATGTGATATTTTCACCTTGCATCTTCTTCATTCCCAATATTAACAGTTCCACTCCAGAAGAAAACAGTGCTCCACCAGATCAACAGTACCAAAATAAACCCCAGAATCTTGTTTCTACTGGGGAAGACGGGAATGGCATTGCAATGGACATCAAATGCTGTTTGTACCTGGAGCACTGGCTGTCCCTCACGAGTTCACAATACGTCCCTAGAAATGGCTGTGATCCTGGGGAAGTGTGTTAAAAGTATTTCTTTCCAGAACTGCTCCCATATTGGGAAACCTGGATTTTGACTTGACTTTTGTTGTTAAATACATCAACGCAATCCCTTCCAGTCAGCCTTAATAACCAATCCTCCTGGTTCTGATTTCTTTCCTGGGTTTTCCAGGTTTCATATTCAAGAACTCTTATCTTATCCATTCTAAGTGCTATGTTAGGAACTGGAAACATGGTTGATTCTCTCTAGCCTGTCAATGTTGTGTGCCTTTATTTTCTGTTATTTTAAAATTGATTGATTTGTTTTTCTTAAGAACATAAAAATAAAGTTTGCACCAGGTGGTGGCGGTACATGCCTTTAATCCCAGCACTCAGCAGGCACATCTCTCTACTTTGGAGGTCAGCCTGGTCTACAAGAGCTAGTTCCAGGAGAGGCTCCAAACCTACAGAGGAACCCCGTCTCAAAAAAACTGAATAAATAAATGAATAAATAAATAAATAAATAAATAAGCAAACAAATAAGTAAGTAAGTAAGTAAATAAAATGAAACGTTTGTATAAATCTGGATGTTCCTGACTCCTCACAAGTGAATCTGAAATCATTAGTTCACAGTTTATGCTCTTCTTTCATTGCTTCTCCCTCCCCTTCATGTGTGATTTTACCCAAATTATAATGCTGTACAAACAGTCATTCCATGCATTCAGAACTTCTTTTTACTGATTTGTCAGTAGGCATCCTTGACTAATTAGTATAAGAGCCTTAAGTATAAAAGTCAAATGTTAGATTCTGACATATGCCACGACACAGATGAACCTCAAAAACAAAATCAGTGAAGTCAGTTAGGTAGAGAATGTCGGATGCTGTGTGGTTCAACTTATAGGGTTCCCTGAGTACTCAGCTTTGTGGAGAGTGGAATGGCAGCTGCCAAGGGCTCGGGAAGGGCCGAGGAGCAGCTGTTTAGTGGCTATGGTTCCACTTTGTAAAGATGACCAAGTTCTGGAGTTGGATGGTGGTGAGCGTGTCACAACACGGATGGCCTTAATGCCCCTGAACTGCACACTTCTGTGGTAAGAATATTACAATTATGTAAGCGGAGTTTAACTCCGAAAATCCCAAATGAATGCATATTTCTAGATTCATTAAACCCGACACATGTTCTTGAACATTTTGGTTGTTTCTTTTGTTATTGTCATGATCAAAGCTGTAAGAAACATCTGTGCACTTTGAAATATTGTACAATTTATCCTTATTTTATCTACTAAATTATATCCTTATGATAGCATGTAGAGGTTTTTTTTTTTACAGAATTTAAGCTATTGCATTTAAATTTAGATATTTAAAGTTATTTTAGGAACAGCACTACATAATGCAAGTTTTTTTTTGAGATTTTATGTCTCCTGACTGACACCATTTCTTCCAAATCCAACAATGGAGATGATGCTTTGTCCTCCAGCCTTCATTATAACGAGGTGAAGTGGAAGTAGACCAGAGCTTTTGAAAAAGGTTCAAAAAATTCTTATTATTCAGGCAAGCAGTTCTGCACAATACTTTCCTGTGTTAAAATATTAGATTATAATTATAGTTTCCAAATTCAACATTTGCTTAATCCCAGTCTTCACTGAGAACAAGTTTTGTAAGAATGGGTGATAACAGTGGGGAAATGCGGGAAAGTGTGGAAGGACATCCCTTCACATCTCAAGTGAAATCTAAGGGTGGTTTGCTTTTTGGCAAGTAAGTAAACAGAGGCCCCAAAGGGCATTAGACTCATCAATTCATGCACGTGATTAACAGAAAGGACAGGATGCGAATCCAGTTCCCTGTCTCTCCCAAGCACAATCTCCCCCAGAAGTTCTAACCCAACCGAAAGCACTTACCTGTCCTCACAGCCCAGTCTGTGTTCCTGTGCCTGCTCACTCAGGTCCAGGGAGCTCCTAGGCTCAACCTCCCACCAGCTGTTTCCTCCAGAAGTTTCACTGTCTGCTTTCGACACTCAGGCAGTCTGGGATTTCCCCGGAAGGTATTCATGATTGCTCAAGATGTGAATTTGTGGTAATTACAAGCAGTTGGCAAAACTGTTCTGCTTCCCCTTTCTGAATTTTGAGGTTTGGGGAAAAAACACACAAAATAAAAGTTTCTCAAGAAACAAAGAACTGTGGTCCTATTGGAACTAATTCCCTGTATTTCTATGTGGGGTAAGGCAAGCACATTGGTTGCATTAAGTCTCTCTTTTTATCTGCTGAATGAAGCATGGATGTTAATAATTTGACCATCTGGCTGTTGCAGAATTAATAAGAAAGGAAGTAAAACGTTTATAAAAGAGAATTATTTCTAATGACAGCAGTACCTAAGGATTTGAGATAATTTAAAATTTTTCTTTGTGCAATCTTTCTAGACATTGAAGAAAGAAACTGAAGAAGATACCAGAAGATGGAAGGATCTCCCACACTTGCAGATCAATAGGATTGATATTGCAAAAGTGGCCATCCTACTAAAGGCACTCTACTGATTCAGTGCAATCCTCATCAAAATTCCAGCACAATTCTTCATATAGAAATACAAGACAACCCAGGATAGCTAATAAAATCCTGAATTTCAAAAAAAACACCTGCTGAGGGCACCACTGCTGCATATTTCAATTTGTATTATGGAGCTATAGTAATAAAAATAGCATGGTATTGGCATGAAAACAGACATCTCAATCTATAATAGAATTGAAGACCTATACTAACTCCACACAAGTATGGACACCTGAGTTTTGACAAAGAAGCAAGCAAGCAAGCAAGAAAACAAACAAAATCTACAATGGAAAAAAGACAGCATCTTCAATAAATGGTGATGATCATACTGGATGGCTTCATGTAGAAGAATGAAAAGAGATCCATAGATCTATTACCCTGCACAAGTCAACTCCAAATGGATCGAGAGTTTGTTGTTCCAGAAGGGCAAGTGACTCACGGGGCTAAGAATGCTTCAGTGATACAGTCTAGGGGTTTTCCAGTTCCCTCCCCAAGCTAAGAACAAGGTTTGAAATGTCCTCCTTGGGAGAATTTGCCAGCAGTCCTTTTTCAGGTTCTGTTCCCTTGCTGTTCCTATAGGGGTTGCCTTTCCGTCTTCTGACTTTGAGCAAACTTTTTTTTTTTCAAGACAGGGTTTCTCTGTAGCTTTAGAGCCTGTCCTGGAGCTAGCTCTTGTAGACCAGACTGGCCTCAGACTCACAGAGATCTGCCTGCCTCTGCCTCCTGAGTGCTAGTATTAAAGGTGTGCGCCACTGCTGCCCAGCGAACAAAAATTTTTGAAGGCAAAATGCTTCATAGAGCTTTTGGAAATGAAGATAATAGCCACCTAGTTGGAAACCACTCTTAAGAAGTACATCTCAAAAACTTCTCACAAAAGAAATACTAGTTTCTTCCAGTGGAGTCTAGGGCACATTTTTAAACCTTCTTGTCTTTTGCTTATCCATTTTGGTTTCTGATTTTGTGTTTTTATGGGGTTTTATGTATGTGTGTGTGTGTGTATGCATGTGTATGTGTTTCCTGTGATTTTCTTTTTTATTTCCTCTGTTTCTCTGTTGGGTTTGTTTTATTCTTTTTTTTATTGACCTGTTTGTTTCCTAAAGAGAGAAAGAAGGCATGGAGTTGGGTAGGTAGGTAGGTGGGGAAGATCTGGAGAGGAAACAGTGATCAGAATATACTGTAGGAAAGCAAAATCTTATTTTCAATAAAAATATTTTTAATAAAAAGGAAATATACAAAATAAGTTTAAAATGGAAACAAATGCAGAAAACCAAACCTCATGCATTGCATTAGTCTAAAAGAAGACCACCAATAAAATGGCAGAAGGAAGCAGAAGATGAATACACTGGATATGATGAGAAAGATGGAGATACCAATGTCATGATGGATGTTCATAAACTACTAGTATACTTGAAGCTACAACCATTGTTGACATAAATTATCATGTCTCTAAGAAGTCTGAGAAGGTAAAACCACTAATGGTCAGGCTTTATGTGGGCCCTAAGCATGACTTTGCTGTAAACATAAGCACAAGTTGATTTGTTTTTTTTTTTAATTCCATATGATAGCCCCCACCCTTTATCTGGTGTCTTGCCTTCTGTGGTTTTATTACTCACAGTCCACTGTGGTTTGAAATGTTTATAGGTAATTGTAAAAACAAATATTTGTCAGCTTAAAGTTTCCATTCTCTGAAGTATGGTGAAATTGTACCATAAGTGAGGCAGACAAGCTAATCACAGTATATTATAATTATTTTATGTATATTAAGGAAAAATCTAAGGTATGTGGGACTGGGCCATGCAGTTTGAGACATCCACTGTGATCTTGACTTAAATCTTCTGAGAACCAGGTTGGGGTGGAAATGGACTCAGTGTACCTTAAGCATCTAACAAGCCTACACTTATAGAATAGGGATATTCTTTTTCTAATTTTTTATTAATCTATTTTCCACCCTGACAGAGGCAGCCACTCTCTTGGATTCCTTACTCCCAATAAATCTCTTGAGTGAAGTTTGCTGCACTGACTTTCTTTTGCCAGAGAAGAGCAGAGATGTAACAGCTCTCCCCAGAGTGGAGCAGAACGGCTACATTTCCACAGGGAAACTCCCTTAGTAGAGCAGAGCTGGAACAACTTTCACTGGAGCAGAGCAGAGCTGTAACACTTTTCATGGGGAACTTTCCCAGGGAGTGGAGCACAGCTGTAACACTTCTCTGGAGCACAACAGAGCAGAGCAGAGCTGTAGCAACCTCACTGTGGAAAACCTTCCTTGCTGAAGCAGTGTTGTTAGTTACACAAAGACTCAGGGAAATGGAAAGTTCCCAACATTTCAGTAGCTGTTAGGTCCTTGGTTCCCAGGGGGGAAGGGGGAGCATTACTGTTGAGAGTGAGAGGGCTCAAATTGTCAGAAATGGCTTTAGAGTTATTTTAGAGTTCTATAGTAAAAGAAAGAAGTGTCTGCATTGATGTTTTGTTTGTGTTTTAGCAAATAAAGCTTGTTTGAAGATAATAGTAGTGTAGAACTAAGCCACTAGAGGCCAGGCAGCAGTGGCACACACCTTTAATCCCAGGACTCAGGAGACAGAAGCAGATGGATCTCTGAGTTCAAGGCCACTCTGGGCTACACCAGATTGATCCAGTATCAAAAAGAAACAGTCTCTGTTTACAATTTAATAAAGTCATACAGGTCCCAAAAGAAACTTTAACTGATTTTTTTTATAAAGATTGACATCAGCAGCAAATATAATGAACGAAATTCAGAAGCTAGACAACTAATAATTGAATCTCTCTGACTTTTGAAAATGCTAATTCTCAGAAAAACAAAAAACAGGTTAGCCAAAACAATCTTGTACAATAAAGGAACTTCTGGAGGTATCACAATCCCATGACTTCAAACTACATAGCTACAGTACTGAAAACAGCCTGGTAATGGCAAAAAAAAAACAAAAAACAAAAAAAACCAACAACAAAAACAAAACAAAACCAGACAGGAGGACCAATGGAACTGAATCGATGACCCAGATACCAATCCATATGCCTACAAACACCTGATTTTTGACAAAGATGCAAAAAATACAAAATGGAAAAAAAGCATATTCAACAAATGGTGCTGGCATAAGTAGATATCAACATGTAGAAAAATGAAAATAGATCCATCTCTATCACCATTCACAAAATTCAAGTTCAAATGGATCAAAGACCTCAACATAAACCCAGCCACACTGAATCTCATAGATGAGAAAATGGGAAGTACCCTTGACCACACTGGCACAGGAGACTACTTCATAAATATAACCCCAATAATACAGACACTGAGAGAAACAATTAATAAATGGGAACTCCTAAAACTGAGAGGCTTTTGTAAAGCAAAGGACATGGTCATTAAGACAAAATGGCAGCCTACAGAATGGGAAAAGATCTTCACCAACCCCACATCAGACAGAGGGCTGAGCTCCAAAATATACAAAGAACCCAACAAGTTGGTCAACAAAAGAACAAATAATCTAATAAAAAATGGAGTACAGACCTAAACAGAGAATTCTCAACAGAGGAATCTAAAATGACTGAAGGACACTACAGGAAATGCTCAAAATCCATAGCCATCAGAGAAATGCAAATCAAAACAACTCTGAGATTCTATCTGACACCTGTAAAAATGGCCAAGATAAAAAACACTGATGACAACTTATGCTGGAGAGGATGTGAGGCAAAGGGAACACTCTTCCATTGCTGGTGGGAGTACAAACTTGTACAGCTGCTTTGGAAATCAGTATTGCAATTTCTCAGAAAATTAGGAAACAATCTATCTCAAGACCCAGCAATAATGCTGTTGGGTATATACCCAAAGGATGCTTAATCATACAAGGACATGTGCTCAACTATGTTCATAGCAGCATTATTTGTCATAGCCAAAACCTAGAAACAACTTAAAAGCCCCTCAACCAAGGAATGGATAAGGAAAATGTGGTACATTTACACAATGGAGTNTCTTCACCAACCCCACATCAGACAGAGGGCTGAGCTCCAAAATATACAAAGAACCCAACAAGTTGGTCAACAAAAGAACAAATAATCTAATAAAAAATGGAGTACAGACCTAAACAGAGAATTCTCAACAGAGGAATCTAAAATGACTGAAGGACACTACAGGAAATGCTCAAAATCCATAGCCATCAGAGAAATGCAAATCAAAACAACTCTGAGATTCTATCTGACACCTGTAAAAATGGCCAAGATAAAAAACACTGATGACAACTTATGCTGGAGAGGATGTGAGGCAAAGGGAACACTCTTCCATTGCTGGTGGGAGTACAAACTTGTACAGCTGCTTTGGAAATCAGTATTGCAATTTCTCAGAAAATTAGGAAACAATCTATCTCAAGACCCAGCAATAATGCTGTTGGGTATATACCCAAAGGATGCTTAATCATACAAGGACATGTGCTCAACTATGTTCATAGCAGCATTATTTGTCATAGCCAAAACCTAGAAACAACTTAAAAGCCCCTCAACCAAGGAATGGATAAGGAAAATGTGGTACATTTACACAATGGAGTACTACACAGCAGAAAAAATAATGACATCTTGAAATTCGCAAGCAAATGGATGGATCTAGAAAACACCAAATTGATGAGCTAACCCAGACCCAGAAAGACAAATAAAATATGTACTCATTGATATGTGGTTTTTAGACATAAAGAAAAAACAGCCTACAATTCACAATCCCAGAGAACCTAGACAACTAAGAGGACCCTAAGAGAGACATACATGGAGCTAATCTGCAAGGGAAGTAGAAAAAGACAAGATCTCCTGAGTAAATTGGAAGTGTGAGGATTATGTGAGGGGGTAGAAGGGGAGGAGGAAGAAAGGGAGAATAGTGGAGAAAAATATATAGCTCAATAATAACAAGTAAAAAAGAAAATGCCCATTCTCAGTAAAAAGGATAATTAAGCATTTAAAGGCAAGAACAGTGCCTTTGGAGGAATGGATCCAAGATACTATCAGTATTGAATCTCATAACCATGATGATACTTGAATAGGAGAGGTGATTTCCAGCGGTTTGAAGAAAAATAGGATAATAAGGAAATGCAAGTTAGTAATTAGTCACCTATTCCAATTAAACTTGTAGTCATTTTATGTATGTTTTCAAGGTCAAAAAGATATAGTTTAGATATATGGGCTATCTTCAAATACTTCAGAGATCTACATAATATGACATTTAAAATATCTTAATAATGTAGCTTTTTTATGACAATGAGACATATCTGTTCCTGGCAGCACCAGTCTACTTCAGAGAAGTTAATGGGCATTGAAGAACCTCCACATGGAGTTTATTTTCTTTGTGGCAAAAGTATGTCACTGGGCAAGAAAGTGTTTTTGCCTTGATTACTGTTGGTATGCTGTTCAAATTTGACAAGGAGGACACAAAAGAAAGTGACTTACAAAACCTTGTCAGGTCAAGGTGGGACAGACCTTCAAAAATTCTGTTTCATAGAAAAGTCTGTCAAATATTTGAGGCTTGTAGGCCAAAGATGGACACCCCAAAGTTAAAGAGGAACCTTGGATGACTGTCCAGACAGACAGCTGTTTTTGTCATTTCTCACATTTTTTGAAAGTCTTTTGTTTGTACTTCCTACTTACTCAGTTAATATTATTTCCTTCTCTGGTCTCTGAGGGAATTGAAGACTAGATTGTCATAGTTATAGCTTTCCTTGTTTACCAGACTCAGAAAAGAAATTTGTTAAAGAAATGCAAAGTATATAAGATTGAGAGACATAAAAAGATTATTTTGAATTGGTAATGCAAGTTAAAATAGAAGGTGAATTAGGTACAACACTGGACTCACCAAGATGGATAGATAATGGAGTCTTTCCCCTGAATTTGTAAAATACAAATGGACTAGACATTGTTGATGTATTTATTGCCTGTATACATTGTATATAGTTATTGTACTTATTGTATATAGTTTTTCTTATAATAGTTATAGCTTTCTTTTTTAAATTTTAGGCAAAAAAGGGGGAAAGTAGTGATATTTTGTTTGGGTTTTAATAAATAAAGCCTGAAGATCAGAGTGTAGAACTAAGCCACTAGAGGCCAGGCAATAGTGGCACACACCTTTAATCCAGGATTTGAGATACATAGGCAGACAGATCCCTGTTTGTTCAAAGCCACCTGGGCTACACAAAATTGATCCAATCTGAAAGAGAAACAGAGCTCACACAAACGAATGTGGGTGTCATGTTCTCTTAACTGCTTCCTGTTGTCTGGGGGCAACAGCATCTTTGGATCCTGAGGACATTGGGGTAATGGTCAAGTTCTGGGAAAGCTATTTGCATTATTTTCTATTTAGTCTCTGTGTGATGGGAAAATGTAGAGCTTACCTGAAATCTTGACTGGACAGTCTGTGAGGCTGGACCATCTCAGGTAGCAGCTTTGAAGTTGTTTTGTATGTAGAGTTTTGAGGAAACTGCAGCAGAGGCATTCCAAGAGGCTATGCCACCTGGGCTACTTGTCTTTATTGGTGTTTGCTTCTTTTTTTTCTGAAAATACATAAACTTTTAAAGGAACACATAAATCTGTATTAACACAAGTATAAAATGTGCAGTGTGCCACAAGTTAGCTAAAGATAATTTTTTGTTTTATGGTTTAGTAGGTAAAAGACATCTTTCAACTTTAGAAGTCTGTTTGGATTGTATAACCAAACTGTAATATAAATCTCTACTCATCCATATGAAGGGATGGCATGTAATAATAAGTCCTGAGGACTCTGTAGCCAACAAGATTTATCATGTCTCACCCAGTCTCAGAGCTGTTCCCATGTTGAGGGATCAGCTCATACATCGTCTGTCTTGTAAACTTTCTTGACTTTTTCCCTCAAGTCTGTAGCCAAGATTCTCAGGAGCTCTTCCCCAGTCAAATCTGATCTTGATTAACTTTGAAGGAATCCACAGCTTTTTGTTTCCTCTGGAAGCAAAAGCAAAACCTCTCCCTCAACTCAACACATTGCCCGACTTCTACTTTGAAGCTAAGGCGTTCTTAAAGTATATAGGCTGATTGAATTCACCAGTCCCTTCCATACTCCAGTGTCTCTGAGCAGCTGCCATTCTTTGTTCATTAGCATTCAAAAACTTCAAAGTCAACAAAGCGCTATGCATGATACAGATGGTCTGTGTATTTCCCATCTTTACATGGCTTTTAAAAATATTACCTCACTCTCTCTTTAAAGACTTTATTATTTTTAAACTATTTTTCTACAACTCTCTGTACCCATTTTCTTTTCTCTTATTCAGAATCTAAGCACATTTTGAAACACAATGTACATTTTTAGAGAAAGAGAGAGAGAAAGTGTGTGTGTGTGTGTGTGTGTGTGTGTGTGTGTGTAGACCTGGCATTACTAGGCATCTGCAGCACTTTTTGACAATGTGACACAAATCTTAAACTGTCATGTCAGCCACCACATGACTCAACTTAACACAAGGTGCTGACTGGCACATGGTGCTGGTGGCTGGCCCCAGCCGGCAGGCAGCAGCAGGAAGCCACATTTCTGTAAGTTGTGACCCACTTGAGAGTCTGTGGGACTAGGAAGCTATGTCTGGCTACTTGTTTGTGTGTTTGGATCTTTTAAAGATTTCTCAGGTCCTATGTGGAACTACTTGCTCCTGTGTTGGACAACATATGTTATGAGTCTTTCTCTGTCCCACCAGCCAGCACCCAAATAATGACACAGAGGCTTCTTATTAATTACAAAAACTCAGCCTTAACTTAAGCTTGTTTCTAACTTGCTCTTAATGTAGCCCATTTCTATTACTCTACATGCTGCCAGTGGCTTGTGGCTTTTATCTATCCTCCTGCATGTCCTGCTTCCTCTGCTGTCTGGTTGGTGACTTCCCCTTTCTACTTCCTAGAGCTCTTTCTGTCCAGAAGTCTTGACTATACCTGCTGCCTAGCTATTGGCCATTTAGCTTTTTATTAAACCGATCACAGTGACATATCATTACACAGTGTAATCAAATATCTCACAACAGCCTCTTAATCATTAAATTTTGTTTTATACATGGATATGGAAAAATCATTATTTTGGTTATTTATTTTGTGTTTTTTTTTCCCTTGGGTGCATGGAGTTTCCTTTTGTAAATTGCCATCTACTAACAAGAAATGTAGAATTGGTTCCCTCTAGAAGTAAGGTTCAGTATTGCAGGCAGAAAATTTAAAACAAGCTGTCTGCCTTTTAACATTCATATGTAAATGATTCTTAACAACACTGGCAATAACAGACTTCTTGTTTGGGTTCAGGCTTCACCCCAGCCCCTGGCATCCAAATATCCAAAAAGTTTGGAATGCTCAGGTGGAAGTTCCATCCCAAGCCTCCTCCCCTGGGAGCTGCCTCAGTCCAGACTCCACCCCTGAGAAAACCTGACAAGTGATGACCCCTCCCCAGAGATGCTCAAGACCACTCCCACACGGTATTTTAACTGCCCCCCCCAACAAACATGGGGTTTTCCAGTCTTCCTTTCCCAGCTCCTCTCTGGGGGGCTAGAAAGCCATCTGGAAGCATTGTTATCCAGTAAACCTGGGCTTTTCTAATTTGGTTTGATTTGGTCTGATTTGGATTATTGCGTCGGTGGACAGGTTTATCAGGGTGCAAAAACTTTTCATCTGGAGGTCCCACCGAGGGGGCTGTTTCCCCCACTGGCCTGGGGCCATGTGTTGGGAAAACACCCTTCTGCCCACACCTGCTCTCTGCTAGGCTAAGATTGACTTTGTCAGGGTGAGTTCTGAGTCTCAAGTCATTGCCTTAGAGGCCCAAGGCCTCATGCAATTTTCTAGCTGTCCTGCAAAAGATGCAGCCACACCAGGCGGCCACACCAGGCTCCCGACCTGTTGCCGGGGCAAGGACCTGCTTTGTCCAGTGGGACGAGAGCCTGCCTTGTCCTGTGGGATTCCTTATTCAGGAGACATCCTGTTCAAGGTATTTCTCACATCCCTCTGGTTTTTTTTTTTTTTGACCTAAAGTCTACCGCAATGGACACATTGCTCTAGGCTATGAGTCTAGTTATAAACTTGCTAAATAGATGCATGATCCTCAAATGCCCTTGGGCTTCCTTTTAAATCTTTTAAATTGGGGCTATTTGACACCATACCTCCCTCAATGCCTCAAGATTTTTTGCTGGCATGAACAAGTAAACAAACCCCCCATATGCCCATGGCCTGGATACTGTGCTCCTGCTTCTCCTCCATAACCCCCTCCCTGCTTCTCTCACCCTTTGCTGTTTGTTTACATTCTTGGCATGTGATCTGGTCATGCTGGGATTCTCCCTAAAAAGGATCCGGTTCCCCTGTCCTCCCACTCTGAGATGCATAGGTGTTCAGTCCTTATGTTTCTGTTCTCCGTTACAGCATCTGCTGATTGGGACCACCTGTGTGCTCGCCTGGCTTTTGCAGCCCATTCCAGGATTTTTAAGTTGGCCAGCTGACACAGGTTCCTGAAAAGAAGTTTTGTTCATCTGCCTGTTGATACATATGTGTAAATAATGTGACCACAGTATGCATGTTTTGTGTCTCTGTGTGTATATGTGCTTGTTTTAAAATCTGTAAAACTTGTAACCCCAGATTACAATAGCTCTGGGAAAATGCAAACAAGTGGACAGCTGCCATTACTGGTTGTGGTCAAAATAGAAACCTCAGCACCATCTTCCATAAGAGTACCCACGTGCGCTGAACTTACCAAGGAGACATTCTGCCTCCAATATACTTTGGCTTACTAAAATATTCCTTCTAATGTTCTTGCCTCTACTTGCATTAGTAAGTTGTAAGTTGTAACCGATTAGGTAAACTATATGTCTAAATTTAACTTATATGTTTAATTTGAATATACCTGACAGGTAATGGAACCCTGATTTTCAAGTGCCTTTACAGATCTGAGAGTATGGCATGTAATAAAAGAGTTTCTTGTGACAGAGAGACATGCCAGCTCCTGCGGCATCCTTTAGCTCCTCCAAGAAGATGCATGGTTGCAGAAGACCTTCTGCCTGGAGGCTTGCCTTTGGATATGGCAAAACCACTCACACAGCAAAAAGCTGCCTTCCACCTCATCAGCTTCCTGGGCACTACACCAGGGGATTGATCATCTCGTCCTTCCAAGACAGGTAGACTGAACCCTACCCTCACAGAAAAATCTTCGGACCTCCTGGGATCAGCAGTTAAAGGCAAGTACTGCTTCTAAGACTTGTGTTTGCCAAAGATTATGGAGAGACTTCTGATTGCCTGCATAGCTAAAAACAGCTGTTTCACTTCCGCTTGTTTAGTTATCCTTCTTAGATCTGTCTGATGGCATTTGATGGCTTAAGGTACTAGTATTTTGTACTTTATTTGTTAAGTTTCCTGCTAAAAATACAGACGGGTCTGTCTCTTTCTCAGGCTTCATAGCCCCAAATTAACAGGTTTCATATGTATCTTCAGAGGTATAGAGTTTCCAATTTCCTTTAATTGTCTTCTTAAATGTTCATGCCTTTCAACCTAAAGCCATAGTCTTTTGCTCTGATACCAAGATGTAAATCTGTTCCAGCTGTCTTGCAGATACCTGCAAAGGTTCCTGGGAAAAGTTCTGCTGCTGTATCAAGAAATCTGGTCTGGTGAAAACTGACAGTCTCCAGAGCCTATTTTGACCCCACCCATTTTAAAGCATATTTTACAGGTCACTCCTCCTGCCTGAGCCAACACTAACCTACAGAGGGTTCTCCAAATAACACCAGCACCTATACCAGCCCACCAGCTCCTAGGACTTCACCATTGGTATCATCTCTCCAGGGGCACCTATCCAGCAACTGAAATCTGCTTTCATTTCATTCACTCACCCTTGCCTCTCCTGTACAACCAGGGCACTTCTCTGACCCATTCTTTCTGGCAGTTAATCACCCTTCCCATTGCTAGCCCCATTCATAGGGCTGATAATAACAATCTTTTTTTTTTCTCCTAGCAGCCTGCCTTCTCATCTCCCTCAGGGAACAGATGCCTGAGGTCTCCAGGATGACAGTTAACCAGATGCCTCTCCTGCCATACTTTCCGCTGAGCATGAGCCCACCAACTCCCAACTCTCCCCTTCCCCACATTGCCCCATACCTGCAGAAAGTAGGCAGACTTGAGCCGGCACTCCTATACCCAAAGAGTCTGGAATGTTTGGGTTCAGGCTTCACCCCAGCCCCTGGCATCCATATATCCAAAGAGTCTGGAATGTTTGGGCAGAAGTTCCATCCCAAGCTCTCTCCTCTAGGAGTTGTCTCAGTCTGGACTACACCCTGAGAAAGCTCGCCAAATGATGACCCCCCTCCCTAGAGATGCTCAAGACCACTCCCACAGGGTATTTAAACAGCACCCCAGAGAACAAACAAGTGGTTTTCCAGTCTTCCTTTCCTGGCTCCTCTCTAGGGGGCTGGAAAGACATCTGGGAGCATTGTTATCCACTAAACCTGGGCTTTTCCTAATTGGGTTTGATTGCATTATTGCACTGGCAGAGAGGTTTATTGGGGGTGAAAAATCTTTTAACATACACCTTGTTTAAGAC
Organism: Bramus lutescens; assembly: GCA_001685075.1. NCBI lineage: Eukaryota > Metazoa > Chordata > Mammalia > Rodentia > Cricetidae > Bramus > Bramus lutescens. The sequence continues at coordinate 105,860 of LOEQ01004445.1, forward strand.
AGAGTCTCTTAATAGCCTGGAGTTTCTCAAGTATGTTAGGCTTGCTGACCACTGAGCCCAGGGGTCTGGCCCTCTCTGCCTCCCCAGTACTGAGATTACAAGCATGTGCTATCATTCCTGGCCTTTTTACATTTTTTATAGCCCTTGACTGGCCTAGAACTTATTATGCAGACCCCAGGCTGGTCTCAGACTCAGAGATCTGCCTGCTTGTATCTCCAGAGTGCAAGGATTAAAGAAGGCCACAACATCTGTCATGCTTTTCATCTGTTTTTTAACATGCTTTCAAGGCAAGCTATTTTTTTATGTTAAGCCATTTCCTCAGTCTCCAACTATGACTTTTGGTACTCATAGACTGTTCCCATTTCCTGTCTGACACCCTGCTAATCTCATTTCCCAACTCTTTGTGGTTGATGGGGCTAAATGACCAGAAACAATGTCAACACTTTCAGACTGGGCCGCCTGATTCTGTGTCAGTCCAGGGTGAGTATGGAACATTCAGGCTGAATATGGCTGTGAATATTTACCCAGTTCCTTGCTGGGTGATAGAATAGAGTTGCAGCCCACCTTGGGATAACAGGACTTAACATAAATAAGGAGCCTCTTTTTTGGTTTCGTAGAACCTCAATTTTATTCATTCCCTTTTCTCTCATTCCTAGATATACATCCCATTAAGAACATGGATTACTGGTTCATCAAAGATTCATCAAGAATTATCAAAGTCAGTGATGGTACTGAACATTTATTGACTATATAAATATTCAGTAATAGACCATAGTTCATACCAGATATGCAACTGACATACAAGGATTAAGAATGTAATTATTGAAAAAGGAGAAAATAGGAGTTGGGAGGGTGGCTAAGTAGTTAAAGACACTTGTTTTCACTGAGGGCCAGAGTTCCATTCCCAGCACCAGCATCAAGTGGCTCACAACTGCCTTTAAATCTAGATCAGAAGGATGTAACTCCCTCTTCTGCTTCTGGGTATCTACACTCACATGGCATGCGCACATTTACACATAAATTAAAACTAAATTAATTTTTATTATGTTCTACTATTTCAGGAAGAAGATAACCCTAGTATTGGTGTTTTCTGGGTCTGGGTCTTCAGGGCATACTTTTGACAGAGAATCTCTGGATATATAACTGTGATGTCCGATGTCATCATTCAGCCTTTGTCAGTTGTCCTGTGCATGCTCCAGCCCTGACAGCAAGATACCTGAAGGGACCCTGCAGCACATCTGTAATTGCCGTGACTGAATGGGCACAAACAGCACTCAGCTGGGCCTAGGTTTCACCACTGGCCCCAGACTGACCACACACGTGACAGACATCATCACATCTTCTCCTTTGGAACTTGCACGCCAACCTCTTTCTGCTGATCTTGCAAAGGGTGCAGTGTTGCATGCCTTGCTCCAGCTTCCTCAGCTCTGATAACTTCCACATCTTGACTGTTACCCTTAGGGCCCACTTAGAGCCTTTCTCTGTGGGTCGTCCTTTCCGGCATTTTAAGACACACCACCATTCGTTTATCTTATATTTACAATCATTTTCTTTCAAATCAATAGACTTATACTGCAGAAACCTGATGTCCCCTGCCCAAGTCATGTGATTAAAGTTAATGTCAACAGGGATGTTTATTGTATCCACATCGAGAAGATAAGCATGATGTTTAACCCTATAGACCAAGTGCATGCGCACCTTCCCTCCCAGAAGCTACTCAGTTCTATCACCCACATGTATGAGGCTTCTTCCTAGGTAACTTGATTAGCTGTTCAGTGCCTTCCTCTATGTCTGTAGAATTCAGCCAACTTGAAGGCAGCTCTCCAAGGAATAGAATGAGGAAAGCATACACATAGCTCTGTACAGCACAGGAAATCTCTTATCTCTTCCCCCATCTCTCCCATCACCATACATAGGTACAATAAGCATCTTCAAGATCATACACACAACTTTCTCATGCACTCTTGTTAGGTCAAACAAGGAGAGTAATACATGGTACAAAGCATGTGCCCTAATTCTTTCTAACTTTGATACTATGGCATTTCATCTTTCTGTTTTGTGTGCCCGTGTGTACTCATGGTATATGTACATGCACACACACAATCAGAGTGCTACTACTCTGTTCAGAGCAACACCCCAAAGTTCGGAGACTTTATATGCTTTTCTGCACCCTTCATGAATTGTTGTTGTCTTTACAGCAATTACCCAGCAGATGGTAGCAAAGCACCTTGGTACGGAACAGTCATTTCTACTTTATTCATACAAGGAAATAGAGAGACTAGAGGCCTGAGTGTCCATCCAGATAAGATAGCACACGGGCAGGAGACTGTTCAGTTTTATCTGAGGTCCAAGAACAATATACATCAGGTCTGGGTGAGGAATGGGTGGAGTCTGCTCATTAGTTTTTTTCTGTCTTCTCTTCCACAAGGTTCCCTGAGCCCCGAGAGGAGGGATTTGATGGAGACATCCCTTTTATGACTGTTCCAAGATATCTCACTCTCTGCATAACGTCTGGCTTATGGCTGTGGTCTCTGTATTTGTTCCCATCTGCTAAAGGAAGAAGCTTCTTTGATGATGGCCAAGCAAGGCCCTGAATATAGCAGGAGGTCATTAGGAATCATATGTGTATTAGAAATGTGGTATGATGTTTTATTCTAGTTTCCCGGCTACATAGGTTCTGGTTCTTGATTTCTCAAGCAGTGTTGGGTATGGGTTTCATCTTGTGAAGTGGGCCTTACGTCAAATCAGATATCGATTCATCAACAATGGAAGCTCTCACGAGCTTAGCGCCACCGCTGCCCAAGCACACCTTACATACGCAAGACACTACTGTCAATCAGGTTTGTGGCTGGCTTGGTATTTACTTTTCTCCTTTGCCAGTCTGCAGGTTACTTTTCTGTACCAAAGACATTAAAATGTAGGGTTGAAGGTTCTTTGTCGGCACCAGCTCACCTTCTCTATTTTCAATGTGTTGTGTAGCTGGTTGCCTTCACCAACAGGGACTTACTTTCAGTTTGTGGAGAAAAACCTATAAATATGGCAACAGCCTGGGTTGTTTGGGAATTCCCATGGGACCCCATTTGTCCGACAACTAAATTAGATGTAACCCAAGCCTGGTACCAGAAATTTCATTTGGTAAGACTAGATGGCCATTTGGGGTTCTGTCACCATCATTACTTGGCAGTTCCATTTAGATTGGCTTTATATATGTATATATTTTAGGAAACTTCTAATAAATTATATTTCCATACTATCCCTCTAATGGCCCTTAATTTTACCTGTCTCTCCCCTAGTTCCTCTATCCATCTCCTCTCCTCTCCCTTTCCCCATTGGATTCTCTTGTTCTTGCCCTTGCCTCCCCATAAATCCACAAGCCTCTCTTATATTTCCCTTTTCTAGGGGGATCTATTTGCTCCCCCACTCTGTCCCTTTCTCTATACAAAACCTCTGTGGTTCTACAGATTGTAGCTTGGTTAGCATTGACTTAACAGCTACTATCCAGATATAAAATTCATAGATTTCTCTTTCTTGGTCTGGGTTACATCACTCAGGGTAAAGTTTTCTAGTTCCATAATCCTGCTAATTTCATTTTTTAAACAGTGGAGTAACATTCTGTTGCATGAATATAGCACATTTTTTTAACCTTTCTTCTGTTGAGTAACATCTAGGTTGTTTCCAGTTTCTGTCTATTATTAATAGAATGGCAATGGACATGATTGTGCAAGTGTCTCTGTGGTAGGATGAAGCATCCTTTGGGCATATGCCCAAGAGTGGTAAAACTGGATCTGGAGATAAACTGATTCCCATCTCCTGAAGAACCACCACATTGATTTCCATAGTGGTTGTAAATCTTTGCACTGTCATTAGCAATAAATAAGTATTCCCCTTACTCCATATCCTTTTCAGCATGACACATCATTTGTTTTATTGATCTTAGCCTGTCTGATAGGTGTAAGATGGAATCTTAAAGTAGTTTGATTTGCATTTCCCTAATGGCTAAGGATGTTGAACATTTCTTTAAGTGTTACTTAGCTATTTGAGTTTTCTCTTTGAGATTCTCTGTTTAGATCAGTAGTCCAGTTTTTCATCAGGTTATTTGTTTTCTTGATGTCTAGCTTTTTGAGTTCTTTATATATTTTGGATATAGCCCTCTATTAGATGTGTAATTGTTAAAAAATTTTCCTATTCTGTAGGCTATACCTTGTTCAAATGATAATGTTCTTTATCATGCAGAAGCTTCTTAGTTTAAAGAAGTCCCACTTATTAATTGTTGATTTTAGTACCTGCTCTAATGGTGCTCTGTTCAGAAAGTCTTTTCCTGTGCCAATGAGTTCAAGACTATTCCCTACTTTTTTCTTCTGTCCAGTTCAGTGTGTCTGGCTTTGTGATGAGGTCTTTGATGAATTTGAAGTTGAGTTTTCTACAGAATGATAAGTATAGATCTATTTTCATTCTTCCACATGTGGACGTCCAGTTTAACTAGCACCATTTGTTGAAGATGCTTTCTTTTTTTGCAGTGTGTATTTCCAGATTCTTTATCAAAAATCAGGTGTGTAGATTTGTGTCTGGGTCTCCAATGGATTTCATTAATCAGCATTTTTGTTTTTGTGCCAATGCTATGCTATTTTATTTCTATTTTTTGTTTGTTTGTTTGTTTGTTTTATTGAAAATTTCCACCTCCTGCCCTCCTCCCATTTCCCTCCCCCTTACTCTCCCCCTCCCCCTCCCTCTCCCCCTCTCTGTCCAGTCCAAAGAGGAGTCAGGGTTCCCTCCCCTGTGGGAAGTCCAAGGTTCTCCCCACTCCATCCAGGTCTAGGAAGGTGAGCATCCAAACAGACTAGGCACCCACAAAGCCAGTACATGCAGT
>LOEQ01004445.1:120012-130463 GCA_001685075.1 Bramus lutescens
GCAGGGAGGGGAGCAGAGAAAAATGTAGAGCTCAACAAAAATCAATAAAAAAGAGTATTAAGTGCCCTTCACCACTGAACCATCTCTCTAATCCTAAGTGTATTTGATTATATCCACTCCTCACTCGGATCTCCAACTCGTCCCCAGGCTCCCCCCCATCTCCCCCTCAACTTCATGTCATTTTTAAAAAATCTATTATTTCCAATTAGGTAACAATACCTTCCAGCACTATAACAATACTTCCAGCAGGGATGAAGTTTCCAGGTTATTATCAGCTCGAGTTGGCCATGCTTTTAATTCAAGAGTGTTGTCTGCAGCAATAGGGTCTTACTGTTAAATCTGAAGTGTACTCAAGAAATATGACAATAGCCTGCTCATATGCATAAGGGTATAGAGTCATCTACTGAGGCATGAAAAACTACCAGTGGACACCCACCAAAGAAAAATTACTGCCCTTCCCCCAGCAGCCATGAATTGCCAATAGCTCATCAGATAGGGATGGGGCCTTGGGAATCCCCTTCTACCGTATGCTAAAAATTTTAGCTCGATTGATCTTGTGCACTCCCATGCAGGCAGCTACAGCTTCTGTGATTTAATGTGTCCAGAGCACAGCATTCCACAGCACTCAAGACTATTTTTCATTCTGATATTTAAGCTATTTCATCTAGGTTATCAAATCTGTGGGCAAAGCACATGCTGGGAAAGTTTGAGGGTCTGAATTCGAATCCCCAGAACCTAGGTGAAAATGGACACGGCCCTCCTGTAATCTCAGTGCTCACGCCACAAGAGCGGAAGTGGAGGCGGAAGGCCTGAAGGCTCATGGGTTGGCTAGCCTGACATCTGCAGCAGGAAACAGGAAAGCCTGTGTCGAGAAAGGTGGAAAATGAGGACCTTTACCCGAGGTTGTCCTTCACACGTGCTGTGGCGTGTACATGTGCAAATTTATACACACGAACACACATGTACATCACATACACAAATAAAAAGAAAAAGGAACTTCTAATAGTTAAATTCATTCTATAATTTTAATAAAAAAATCTCTAGGAGTGAATTAAACATTACGAGCTGGTTTATTTAAATGGGTAAAATTCTAGCACTAATAAGTGAATCGTATATGGTTGTTCCCATAACTTCAGAATGTAATGAGTTTAAAATATCAGGCTTCACTGACAAGTGGGAAATTGGTAGAATGGGTAGGTTAGAATCAGAGAAGTCTCTCAAGGGTGGCAGGTTCTATTTATGTAGACAGAGTAGGAGGATGTTTAGAGTTTTAGTTTGATTTCTCTCACATTTGTAGCAAGAACTTAGTGTGAAGAATACAGATGGGGAGGCACTTTGGGAAGTGCCATACAACTACGCATCTACCAACACTAATGCTAAAATTCTAAATAGCCTTTTATCAAATGTGTGCTGTGCTCTGACACGCTTCCATGTCCAAAATCACTACAAGCTGCCACTACTGTGTCAGCGAAGAATCTGGGGCTTCAGAGTGTAAAACACAGGAGCCAGGAACCAATCTGTCTTCAGAACAGGACACTCAGGCACCCGACCACTTTGTTATTCTGACCTCATTTTCCTTCCCCTTTTGTGACCACAAAGTAGGGTGTCTACACAGTTCACTACAGCTGCCCATGTTGAATTCTTTCTAATGGGTTTAGAGTGGCATTTGTGGTATCCCTCAGGCTCTGACAGGTACCACCCAAAGGAGCTTCTGTTCAATTCTGAGAACTAGGATGGCATTTCCTTTAATAGCTTCCCACTTTGTCATCTGTGAAATGTCACCTTTTTCTCTTGGATGCTGTACAGCTGCACCAGTTGCTTGCTTCTGTTAGTTTTGCCTTACGCACTCTCCACATTATATGAAACCTGTAAAAATGTCGTCACAAGAGTTTAGTTTTTTTCTGGTTTCCTGTTTTTCCTATAGGTTCTTCAAATACTTTGTTATGCATCTTTCATATTCTTTCTTAATGATAGTCATCTGAGATGTTTTATATACAAGGATGACCCCATTTTGCTAATTTAATCAAGAGTCTCTATTCTTAAAAAGTCAAACACACATTAGCAATTTAAATATTTGCATAATTTCTTTATAAAATGGTTTTTACTAGTTATCTTGCTTAGTTTCTAACAGCTTTAATTAGTTTTTAGTTAGTTCTTTTTGGATGTTTGTCATATAAGTTTCACTCACGTTTAAACAGTAACAACTTTAAACATTTAGTTAAAACCTTTTCTTTAATGTTTGCAGAATAGCATATGGGATCTCTCCATTTTAATGCTGACTTTAATTTTAATAAAGCACATCGACTATTTCCCTTTAATTATTTAATTATGATAAAGGGCTTCAGATCAAGACAATATGCCCACACAGCATGATTAATGTTATTCTTCATCTATGTTTAAGTGACTAACAATTTTGAATAATAATGAGAGTTTAATAATTAGCATAGTAAATAGCTGTATCGAGTTGCCTATAACTTTTTAAAAATTTCTTTTTAAAAGATTTGTCTTATTATTTTTAATTTGTGTGTTGGTGTGTATCTGTGTATACATGTGTGCATGTCTGTAGAATCCAGAAAAGGGAAAATGTGGGTCTATTGACATGGCTATTGGGAACCGAATTCTGGTCCTCTGCAAGAGTAGCAAACCCTCTTAACTGCTGAGTAAACCTCTCAAATCCCACCCTGAGTTTTATAAATTTCAATAGGATTTCCACATAATAAGTATTTGTATCATCAGTATGGCAAAAGACCATGCTAACTTGTGAAGAGGGAAGCTTTGTATTTATCCACTTCCCCTAACTCTTTTATTTATTTTTGTTTCCTCTTTCATAGTGTTCTCTGGATCTTGGGAGAAGAGCATGTGGTACAGAGAGCCCGTTTAGAGTTTGACAATCTTCAGTTCTGTTTTCTTTGCACGCTGAAAAGTTGTGGGTCTCTGTCAATCACTGTCTAATGAAAAAGGATGCTTCTCTGATACGGACTGAGACATGAACCCTTTTCTCTGTGGTAGAACTACAGTTAGAAGAACAAAGAACACAAAGCTGGGTAGGTAGAGGGGGGAGTGGATCTGGGGGAAGTGGGGAGAGGAGGTGAATACACTGTATGAAATTCTGAAAGAACTAGCAAAATGAAGAATAAAGAAAGGGTTTCCCCCCCCCCAAACTCCCAATTTGAGAGTCATCAGTCCATTATGAAATGCTCCCATTGGGGGTGGGGGTCTATCTCTGACAACACTTCCTGGCACACAGTCATGTGAAGCAAACTGTTGACTCTGTGGTTGGGAGGTCAGAGAGGAGGAAAGATGCTAGCTGCATACTACCCGTGGTCTCAGACATCTCACTAAAGCCACTGTAGCACAAATTATTTTTTTATTAAATTTATTTTTTTAAATCTTTTTTCATTTTACATACCTATTCCAGTTCCCACTCCCTCCCCCCTCTTATCCCACCTTTCTCCCACCCCAGCTCCCATCAACTCCTCAGAGAAGGTAAAGCTTCCCATAGGGAGTCAACAAAGTCTGACACATTACTTTGAGGCAGAACTGAGGCCCTCCCCCCTATATTTAGGCTGAGCAAGGTACCCCTCCAAAAAGAATGGGTTCCAAAATGCAAGTTCAAGCACAAGGGATAAATCCTAGTCCCACTGTCAGTGGCCCCACAGACTGCCCCAGCCACACAACTGTCTTCCACATCCAGAGGGCCCAGTTTGGTCCTATACAGGTTCCGGCTACCAGTCCAGTCAGTGAGCTCCCACTAGCTCAGGTCAGCTGTTTCTGTGGGTGTCCCCACTATGGTCATAACCCCTTTGCTCATATTATCTCTCCTCCCTCTCTTGGATTGGTCTCTGGAAGCTTGGTCCATTGCTTAGCTCTGGATCTCTGCATCTGATTCCATCAGTTGCTAGATGAAGGTTCTATGATGACAAATAAGGTAGTCATCAGTCTGATGACAGGGCAAGGCCAGTTCAGGCACCCTCTTCACTACTGTTTAGGATCATATATTCCTAAAAATTTCCCTAGTGCCAGGTTTCTCGCTAGTCCCATAATAACTCCCTCAATTAAGAATCTCCTTCCTTGCTCTCCCTCTCTGTCCTTTCCCCATATCAACCATTCTGTTCTCCCATGTTCTCCTCCTTCCTCTCCTTTTTCCCTCCCACTCCCCTTCTGCTCTTCCTTCTCCCCTCTATACTTGCAATTTTCTCAGGATATCTTGTCTAATTCCCCCTCTCAGGGGGATCTGTGTATGTCTCTGTTAGTGTTCTTGTTACCTAGTTTCTGGGTCAAGGACTATAGGCTGGTTGTCCTTTGCTTTACATCTACTATCCACTTATGAGTGAGTACATACCATGTTTGTCTTTTTGGGTCTGAGTTACCTCACTTAGGATGGTTTTTTTTTTCTAGTTCCATCCATTTGCATGCAAATTTTAAGATGTCATTGTTTTTTACTGCCAAGTAGTACTCTATTGTGTAAATATAGCATTTTTTTTCATTCTTCAGTTAAGGAGTTTCTAAGTTGTTTCCAGGTTCTGGCTATTACAAATGATGCTGCTATGAACACAGTTGAGCAAATGTCCTTGTGGTATGAGTATGCATTCTTTGGGTATATGCCTAAGAGTGATTTTGCTGGGTCTTGTGGTAAGGTTAATTCCCAATTTTCTGAGAAACTGCTATACTGATTTTCAAAGTAGCTGTACAAGTTTGCACTCCTACCAGCAATGGAGGAATGTTCCCTTTACTCTGCATCCTCTCCAACATAAGCTATTATTGGTGTTTTATTATCTTAGCCATTCTGACTTGTTTAAGATGGTATTTCAGAGTCATTTTGATTTGCATTTCCCCGATGACTAAGGATGTTGAGCAATTCCTTAAGTGTCTTTCAGCCATTTGTAATTCATCTGTTGAGAATTCTGTTTAGATCCATATTTTGGTTGTACTATTTAGTATTTTGATGTCTATTTTCTTGATTTCTTTATATATTTTGGAGATTGGTCCTCTGTCTGATGTGAGATTGGTGAAGTTTTTTTCCCATTTTGTAGGCTGCTGCTTTGTCTTATTGATTGTGTCTTTTGCCTTTCAGAAGCTTCTCAGTTTCTGGAGGTCCCATTTATTAATTGGTTTTCTCAGAGTCTGTGGTACTGGGGTTATATTTAGGAAGTGGTCTCCTGTGCCAATGCGCCGAAGGCTACTTTCTCACTCTCTCTTCTACGAGGTTCATTGTGGCTGGATTTATGTTGAAGTCTTTGATCCGTTTGGACTTGAGTTTTGTCCATGTGGCATGAATTCTAATTGATCTAATAAAAGCCCAGAGTGAGATATCAGAGAGTGAAAACAGAGAGATCAGAGAAACAGTGCAGCTAGCCACTAGAGAATTCTTACCTCTACCAATGCTAATACCAAAGGGGTGGTCATGTCTTTAGGAAACCTCAGACTGCATGATCAGACTGCATCCTCATACTGACCGCTCCAGACTGCTGCCTCAGACTGCACTGAGCCCCTGTTTCCTCCCATTTTATATTCTTTCTTCTCTCCACCCAGCCATATCACTCTTGTCTCTACCTCTCTAGTGCTGGGATTAAAGGTGGGATCCCAAGTACTGGGATCCCCTTTATGTGAGCTCTGTTTCTCTTTTAGACAGATTCAATCTTGTGTAACCCAGTGTAACCTTGAACTCACAGAGATCCATCTGCCATTCTTTTGTTCTCTTGTGTAGAAACTAAGATTTTACTTTGACATCAGGGAACAAACATATTGAATTCTTTCCGTTGACATTAGGGAACAAAAGTATCAAATTCTTTTCAATCCTTTCCAAAAATTCCCATGATTTGTGCTTGTTGATACAAACTCACTGAGAAGTGGCTCACTCATAGATGTGGTATACACCCTATTCAGAGGCCTCACCCACTCTTTATTCATATCATAATAGATAAAGAACAAACGACATCTCCCTCTTGAGTACAGATCAGGGAGGAGTTCACATCCTAGAAGTCCACACAAAGTGCTGGACTTTGATTCTTTTTACCATAATTGTTCCTGACAACTTAAGAAATGTTAGTGGTCAAACTCCTTTATCAGTTCATGCACACTCATCTGTCCCCGAGACAGCCAGCCGATTCTCATAGCTGCCAGAAATAAATAACATTACACACAGAGTTAGAGAAGTGGAAGAGAGAAGAGACCGGAAAGTAGGTCATAGCAAAAATATGTCAGGTGTCCCAGCATTGCAGGTCCAGGATGAAGAAGTGACTAGGAAAATTAGAGAGTTGATCTCTAGTCTTGTTTCCCACAAAACGAGGGATAGATATGACTCAGAGCCAGTAATAAAATGATAATGGTGTGATGAGAACATTGCACTAACTTACATCAATTTGTGCCTCTTTACTTCTTTGGGGCACTCAGGCAGTGCCATATCCCATGCCCCTGCTAACTTGTCCTTTGGAGGAGGCTTATGAAATAGTTGTAAGTTTCCCTCCTGATTTCATGGTTCCTGGGGCAATACAAACCACACCGCTTCCTGAAAACACAAAATATTTTCCTGATATGTTCAGGCTGTTGAACATATAAACTCAGATAGTTGTGACTGCATATACAAGACTCATTCAAGATCAAGCCAAAAAAAAATTCCAGCATGGAAGTGGGAGGGGTTTATGAAGTCCCACCTGCAGCACGAATAATAAAAACCCAGAGACAGATATTGGGGTTGACCCTATAACCACTAGAGAAGTCTTACCTCTACCAAGGCTGGACCACTGCTGACTAAGCAGCAGAGCCTCTCTCTCCTCCCACTTTATATTCCCTCTAGTGTTGGGATTTAGTAAAAAATGCACTCCCTAGTACTGGGACTAAAGGTGTGAACCACCACCACCTGGATTTGTTTTTGCATTGCTCTTGTGTAGCCCAGAGTGGCCTTGGAACTCACAGAGATCCATCTGCCTCTGTCTCCAAATCCTAGGATTAAAGGTGTGTGCCACCACTGCCTGATATCTAGTGGCTTAGCTGGGCCCTTCTGATCTTCAGGGAAGCTTTATTTATTAAAATACAAATGAAATATCACTACACCTATTATATATAGCTGAGGAGCTATTGGCAGTTGATGGCTTCTAGGGAACAAGGGTCACTTTTCTTCAGGTCTGAGTACTCTGAGAGGCTATCTATCCACCCTCCAGAGCAATCTACTGGTACAAATAGACAGTACCAAGTGGACTCAGTGGGTTTAAAAAGAGAAGAATGTAAGAAGTTTGGAGGGAAAAGTGATAGGGGGTTATGGAAGAATTGGAGGAGTGTGGCAAAGGGTAGTGGATTTAGTAAAAATGCATGCATATTAAAAAATTCTCAAACAACAGAAAATTTGAAACTAGACATTACCAAGCAGGATGCATTATTGCTAAGGCCCAGAAAATGATACTCTGAAATCTGGTGCCTTGGGCATTCTGAAGTAGACAAACTGTCTTAGAATTTGAATCTCTTTGCCCCACCTGTTTCCTTTTTATCTGAATCATGTCTGAGTTGTTTAGTCTTCCTTAGGAGCACAGGAAAGGCTTAGCTGACCATGGATTTCCTCTTCCCAGAAGGAAAACAATTCTTGTGAAACCTTGTTCTCCAGCAAACATGAAGTGAAAATCAAACGTCACATCTGGAGACGAGCAGAACTTGTCTTTTCTTTGACCCATCTATCTCCCCTGGAAGTCAAGACCTCAATCTAACTTCCACCCTCCATGTCCTCTCACCCTTGTGGAGAGTATGTGGATTTGTTAATCGCAGTAGGTCATTAGGAAATCAGCTTCTCCTGTGGCACTCCTATGTATGTGAGTAAATTTCTCCTTGTTTTTTTCTCTTGTGCAACAAAACAAAACATAGTTGTCAAAGTTTAAACTTTTCAACATAATTTTCTTCTATTATTAGAATTCCTACACACATGACTGGAGAGGGGCAATATATATTTAACATAATCCATGAGGATTTTTAAGACAGGATCTCCCAATACAGACCATAGTGGCCTTGAACTATTAATCCTCCTCCATCTACATCTGATGAGGCTGGGATCTAGCTCAATCTTTAAGGTTTTGTTTTTCTCAGTTGTATGTTGTCCAGGAATGTAATACAATAATAACAAAGAGATACTTGTTAAAAATATAAAAAAGAATACATGCTAAAATGATTCCATGATTAAAACATCAAACCTAGGTGAAACATCACAGGTATTAATTAGAAGCTGAGACTCTATCCTTGATAGCACAGGAAAGAGCAAAAAGGAATCATGTCTTCAGAACATCAGGTGTCTTTCAATTTGTTTTTCAGTCTGGAAAGTAGACATGTAGACATGTTTATTTTGTGATAATTAATTGAGTTATGCACTTACAGTGTCTATGCTTTATGTTTTTCATCTAATTGAAATATTAGCACTAAAATGTATCTCAGGCTTTGATTTTGTTTAAAGAAACAACTCAAACTGACACAAAAAATACTTCTCAGAAAGGTTTTCCACATTCTTATGAAAACTAATTATGTAGAAACCACACTGACCTAACAAAACACATACTGATTTTTTTAAAGCGTTCATCATTCTTTCTATTTTGTCTATTCAGGGGCAAAACACTGAAATTTAGATTTTATTTCTAGCTGAAACAGAAAGAGGTAAATAAGGTATCCTTTGATGCAGACCCGAAAGGATAATGAAGTAGAACATTACGCATTTGTTCTATGCCAGACTTGTTTTGAGCCCTTTAGAGTTTTGCTTTACTGTAAGTCAGTTGAACACTACTACATTTAAAGTTTACTAAACTTCACCCTTCTCCAAATCCTAAAATAAACTCATTTCTTCCTTTGATTAGATGCCTATTTGTTGTTGCTATGGTGACAAGACAAGATTCTAGATAGGATATATATTTGTCCTTCAGAGGTTTATCAGATGACAGTAGGATGATAACTATTAATCTATACAGACAACACACCCCACACAACTACAGACATATGTACTACCAGGCCATTTCTAAAGTAGTGACTCCAGGAAGATGGGTGAAAAGAAGTTCTTAGACATCACCCTTCTTACAAAAAATACCTAAACAACGAATAAGCAAATATATTTTCATGGAAACAACTAAAAGAGAACATAGAGCTAACAGAAGAAGGCTGTTGTAAGTCATACAGAGCACAGTCACTCAAATAGCTGTATTTTGTTTTGGAGGGGGTGCCAATAAAACCAGGACCTTCATGATCTTTGTTGCCCTGCCTTTACAGGAAATGGCTCCCTCAGTGCATATACACAGCCTTGTCTCTTAGGAGTTAGTTACATTGTTCTCCACTCTGTATGGAGTCTTGACAAATCAAAACAGCTATCTGTCCCTCCCAGTACGTGAATAGACATAGTGCCTTGTTTACTTGGTAAATGGTACCATTGTTGAGTCAAGCAGTAGCACCTCTAAGAGCCTTCTCCTACTGGAGAACTAGAGAGCTAGCTAAAAATGTGTTCATTGCTGTGTTATAGTGAAGGCCCATTAAGGGCACAGTCTTTCCTTCTAGTCAAGAGAAATGCAATCTCTGGCCTGGGTAGAGACCTAACACCCTGAATTTCTGGCAAGGGACTATTCCTCAGGAAAGTAGGGTCATCTTATGATGTGGGATTTCCCTCTGTATGCTGTGATTACCATTAATGAATACATAAAGCTGGTTTGAGCCTATAGCAGAGCAGAACAGAGGTAGGCAGGGAAAACTAATCTGAATGCTGGGAGAAAGAAGGCAGGGTCAAGAGATAACCTGCAGCCACTGCCAGAGACACACTGGAACTTTGCCGGTAGGCCACGAACCTTGTGGTAAATATAAAGTAATAGAAATGGGGTAATTTAATATGTAAGAGTGTTCTAGGAACATAAGCAGCGATTTAATTAATACAGTTTTTATGTGGTTATTTCAGGTGTCTGGCAGCCTGGAAACAAACAAGCTGCCTCTTACAACAAATTGGTGTTCCAACATGTGCTAGCTAAATCTATAAAACACTTGAGAGAGCTTGGAAAAGAATTCTAGACACTAAAAAACAAAGTTTAGCCATGATTTATTTATTTATTTATTTGTTTGTTTGTTTATTGCATGAGCTCTACTTGCTGGTGGCATGCTGCAGCTCCTTTAAGAGAGGTCTTCCTCATTCAGTGTAGCAGAAAAAAAGGACCCACGTGTTTTCCTGGTTTGCCAGCACAAATGGCTCTGACTCTTTTCAGGAGGTCCTGCTATGGAGCATTTAAATGGGGTCTGTGAGCAGCATGTTACAAACTGCTTAATGGCTTGACATAGACCCACTGCATACTTGGAATCGGGGTGGTGTGCATGGCTTGCAGAGGCAGTAAACATGCCTCCACCACGTTGGGCGCCACTCTGTAGTGAATAGGGAGAGCGCAGGCCTGTTTTTTGTTCTGCCCGGCTCCCGCATGGCTAGCTTTACACCCGAAATAACAACACACAAATTG
>LOEQ01004445.1:130477-143573 GCA_001685075.1 Bramus lutescens
TCCACCCACCTAAGGGCTGGCCTATCAAAGGGCCAAGTCAGTTTCTTTATTAACCAATAAAAGTAACGCATAGACAGATGACCCTCCTACATCAGCTGTACTTGGTGGAGCAAGCAGAAAGAGCCCTGTTGCTCCTACCCATGCCTGCTTAGCATTTAAAAAATAAGTGTTTACAGTCAGAAAAGGATTACAGATATACAATAAAGACAAATCCAGATGGAAAAGACCTCTGAATGAGTCATAATGTTGGGTAAAAATACATAGGCTTGGGAGAAAGAAGAAAAAAAGTACAGAGAATTAGAAAAAGAAATAAAGTTGTTAAAGAGACAGAATACATACAATCACAGACTAAAAGGAGTAAAGAAATATAAGCCATGTAAAGATGGAAATACACAGAGTCTGGATTATGTATATTATTGTGTTTTCTTTGAATTTTTTGACTGTGAAGGAGCTAAGTACAGAGAGACATTTAATTGTATGGACTGTTGAATTAAACAAACATAAAGATATCTTGACTTCAGAATTTGGGTCTAAGGGTATGTTGATTTGGAAAAGAGGTTCTTCTTTTGTTTCCACAGAGGATAAGAACCTGTGGAATCCTTCCAGACTAATGTGATTTGATAGACCAAGAACACCTGAAAGGTCTCCATGGAAACCCCCCCAAAAAATACTTCACCCAACAAAAAGCAGGAAGCAGTATGGAGAGAACTATGCACATATTCCCAAATATTGTTTATAAATTTTTGTTTACATTTAAAGGGGGATATGCTATAGAGATGTGTATTGGTATGGATCTTTCTCTATTGATACAAATTTTAGGTCAATTTTGTTACACATATTTCTGCTCTTGAATAAGGTATTGTGTCTGTGCAGCTGATTTAAAAATGTAATGTATAATTAATAAATATAGATTAATAGAGAGTCATCTATAATAGTAAAGCTTGTAGTCATGTTAGTTAGGTTTTCTAGATGTACAGAGATGTATTTCAGATAGATAGGGATTCTTCAAATCTTTCAAAGACCTTCAGAATATGCCATTTAAGACGTTTAAGAGTGTAGGACTTTTCAAGACAATGAGACACATCTGCTCCTGGCAACACCAATTACTTCAAGAGGAAGATGGACACCAAAGAGGTTCCTCATGGAGTTTGTTAGCCATCTGGGCAAGAAACTGCTCTTGCCTGGACTACTTGATGTTATGCTGTATGTACTGGATATGCAGGACCCACAGAAAAATGACTACTGAACTTGATTAAAGGTGAAACAATCCTTTGGGGTTTCTGCTTCATGAGAGACTCTGTCAGACATTTTGCAAGACACAGAAGAAAGTGACTGACAAACTGCAAATATAGGCAGAACTGTCTTTGAAATTTCATGCTTCATGGAAATGTCTGCTGGATAGTATGGGTCTGTGGGCTGAAAATGGATGCCCCAATGGTACAGAAGAACTTTGGGTGACTGTCCAGGCAGCAAGATGTCTCTCAATTCCAGAGTTTTGGAAGTTGCTTACAATGCGCTTCCTGTTTACTTAGGTANCCCCAATGGTACAGAAGAACTTTGGGTGACTGTCCAGGCAGCAAGATGTCTCTCAATTCCAGAGTTTTGGAAGTTGCTTACAATGCGCTTCCTGTTTACTTAGGTAATGTTATATCCTTCTGCGGTCTTTGATGGAGTTGAAAAATAGATAGTTATAATTAGTTTTTCTTAGTTATGATAAAAGGTAATATATATAAATATTGTAACTATAATTCTTGCTTGATACCTCTTTTGTTAAAAGTAATTTTACTATGTTAAAATTAAAACCTTCCTTTTCATTTAGACAGAAAAGGGAGGTGATATGTGATTCCCCTCTGTATGCTGTGATTATCATTAAAGAATAAGTAAATCTGGCTTGAGCCTATAGCAGGGCAGAACAGAGGTAGGTGGGGGAAACTAAATTGAATGCTGGGAGCAAGAAAGCAAAGTCAAGAGATGCCGTGTAGCCACTGCCAGAGATGGATACTCTGCAACTTTGCCGGTAGGCCACAAGCCTCATGGTAAATATACATTAATAGAAATGGGTTAATTTAATATGCAAGAGCTTGCTAGGAACATGCTATAGTGATTGGCCAAGCAGTGATTAAATTAATACAGTTTTTTGTGTGGTTATTTTGGGAGTCTGAAACAACCAGGAAATAAACAAACACCCTCTTACAACAATCTTAAGGTATCCTAAAGAGATGCGAATACTTATTCCTTTAATGAGACTATGTATTTATTCTTCCCAGAATTCCTGTCCCATGTGCATGACTGTAGAGTGGCCATGAAGTTCTGTTGAGTATGCCCATCTTTTTGAGACCTGACTCGGAAAAACATAGCCTTGTTTTTGCTTCTTTCTTTCAGCCACTGGTCAAAGCCTAAGTATAATTTTTTTCTGGTATTCTGGACATCCTTATTCCTTCTCCACATCTGACTTTTTTGTGCCATGAGGATGCTTATTTTCCACGTGGTATTTGACCTCTGTGCTTAACTCAAATGGTGTGGCTTGGCTTTCTCTGTTCCTCTTTTCTATCTCCTTCAGGCAGCTGCTGAGATTACAACTATCTTCCTTTAGAGTGCTGCTTTTGAAATACTTGTAAAATTGTCCTCAGGCCTTCCTCTCTGTCTGTTCATAAATTCTGTTATTAGTTTCTCTTATAATATCAAGAGTAATCTGTAAGTTTTTTTTTTTTACTCTTTGCTCTTTGGGGGTCTTACCACCCAGCTCCCAAATAAATCACACATGGAGTCTTACTCTGTCTTATGAAGGCCTGACCTTGGCTTGTTTCTAGCCAGCTTTTCTTAACTTAAATTGTATCACCTATCTTTTGCCTCTGAACTTTTATCTTTCTCAATTCTAAATACCTTTTTTCACTTCTTACTCTGTGGCTTGGTGTATAGATGGATGGCTGACACCTGATGTTCTCCTTTTCTTGCTCCTTGATCTTCTCCCCAACCCCTGATTTCTCCTCCTATTTATTCTCTCTGCCTGCCAACCCTGTCTATCCTTTCTCCTGCCTTGCTATTGACCATTCAATTCTTTATTAGACCAATAAGATATGTTATACAGGCAAAATAGCACAGCTTTACAGAGTTAAACAAATACAACAAAAAAGAATGCAGAACATATTTACATCATTAAAACAAATGTCTCACAGCATAAACAAATGTAACACATCTTAAAATAATATTCTCCAACAGCAAACAGCCAGCACACCTTGCCTTACTATAAATGGCAATAGCCGCACTTTGGCTATAGTGGTCCTCGACTCCCCAGGTAGTAAGCAGACATATCGCTGAGTCTCTTGTCTTGAACAACGCCATAATGGAATCATACCTGCCTTAACAATTGGATTCCTGTGTATCATAGGTCTTGTCCCACCGTAGCCGGACTGGGAATCACTACTGAATGGTGCAACATCCTAATATGTTGCTATTGAGTCCTCATGGCTCCAGATCCAAATTGCAATTGCATCTTGATGCCCTGAGCTCAACCTTCTACTTTTCCAGAGCCATGTGAATATTTTGACCCTGCTTCCAGAGTCATAATTATAGCTAAATTGTTTTTCTGAACTTCCAGGATGCTTCGGAATCACAGATCCTAACTTTGTGTGTGGCTGATGGCCACCATGAGAAGCGACTGCACATAAGCCCCAGTTTCAGGCGAAAGAACGACTGTCCTGGAAGGAAGGAGAGTGTTTTCAGGAGACACTTGTGCTCTTTCCTTGGCAGCTGGACATTTGAAATAGTGGTCCTCAAAAGTGAAAAATTTCTCATGAATTTCATGCTGGTCAAAAGAAGAAGTGAAGTCCTGGCACAAGCAGAAGAGGAGTCTGTCTCCTGGAAAGAGATTTCTTTCACAATTCGGGCAACTTGTCAAATCACCTTGCAAGAGAGATTGAAATCAAACAATGATGAGTCAGGGCAGAAACCGCACACCTGGACTGGGACTGCTTAAATATGTGTTTTCCTTTATTTCAACTTAAACCTCATGTGGAGACTCTGACAAAGCACTTGAGGGCAGGGGAGCTCATTGGACCTCTTGTTTTTCAATGCAGCTACATGGAATAAATCTCCTTCCCCAAGTTTTTACTATTAGTTGTGCCTTTAATTGGCCCACTGAAAATCAATGGTGTGTCTAGCTTATTAAGACCACATGGGCTCTAACGCTAATGACTCTAGTACTAAATAGAGTTTTACATGTCACTAAGCCCAATGTCCAGGACCTACAGGACTCTGAGAATACCTGCTTTGTATTCTACTCCTGCTGTGACTGCATCTGGGTTGGGTCAGATTCATCCCTTAGAGAGGCCATTACAGCTTATTCTCACCAGTGTGGAGAAAATGAGAAGAATAGAATATCCCTCCAACCACCGTTCCTAAAGAAACCTTTGTTCCCCCGCCCCAAACCTTGCCAGTAACTTCTACAGCTGTAACTATGGAGGTACCCTCAGCCATAGATGACATTCATCACAACTGAAGAAGCCACACCTAGCTTGCTCTCCAGCTCTAGTAGCCCTGGAACCAGAGAAATGCTAGCTACATTTTCTCCAGTCCTTCTGCTGGTGAGAGTTGCTCAGTTAAAATTTGAAAGAATGGCTACTGAATCAGTTACACAAGATTTCCCTCCATCCCCAACTCTCTTACATCTGGATATCTCATTCAACACCTTCTGGATGTTGTTGCCTTTGGAAAGACTTCCTCTGTATTTCCAAGAATGGCATCCCACTCAGTTTGTTCTACATTACCTTGCAGAAAACTGATAAGCCAGGATTTTAACAAGCTTACTGTGTGTTGATTTGTCTGAATTTTCTGGTAGCTTATAAATTCCCCAGTGGCAAAGTTTATTTATATCCTTCTCTGCCATCTTATCCATGGCACATTCTAATACATGGAAAATGGTCTTTAAGAAATTTTTGAATGAGTGAATATTGGCAACCTCTTTCCTTTCCTTTCTGCTGTGATTTGGATGCATCTGCCCTTCAAAGGGTTCATGAGCTGAAGCTGTGCTCATCAGTGGTGAAGTGTGGAGGTAGCAGAAGTTTTATGAGGTGTGGCCCAGAGGTGAGTCAACACATCATTATCTTTTCATCTTTTTGGGCAATTGTCACCTCTGAGCCACTTTTCCACCATTTAACCCCATCTTTCTTGTTGTGTTGTACCCAGAGAGCCCTAACTAAAACCAGGAAGTGCCAAGCCCATGCTTCTGAGACTCCAAAACTATGAGAGAAGGAAATGCATCTTTTATATAAAGTATACAGCACCAAATATTTTGTTGCAGTAATGGAAAACAGACTAATACTTCTTACATTAAGTCGAGGATTATTTTGTCAGTGGGCAATCCTAGATTCTGGAGGATGACAAGATCATGTAGTAAATTATTGCAACTGAATTTGTCGTAAACGATTCTTTGGCTTAGAAAAGGGGTTATTTATTTAATAATTGCAAAGTGTTATTTATTTCTTTGCAACCAACATACTGCCACTTGACAGACATTTATAGTAAGTCCCAAACAGTGGAATTTCATAAAAAAATCCCACATGAAAAATATGCATAGATAGCTTTCTAGGAAAAGAAAATGACATGAAAACACGTGACACTGTCATAAACAGGCATTTGGTAGCTTTTGCTATTTTGAGATAGGCTCTGTTTGTGAGGCTCAGGCTGGCTACAAGTCACAATCCTTAAATCTCAGACTCCTGCGTAACAGGACTCCAGGCATACACCACCAGCCTTGTCTGAAATGGGTGTTTCAAATGGATCGAAGGGCTATGGTGATAACTGTGGCCTGTTTAGTATATACACTGCTGTGATCAGTAAAACCTGTGCTGTTGTTTTCATCTGAAAGATTGTGACAGACACTTTTTTTCAGGACATTTAAAAAAAAAACCCACCATGCACATATCAAGGAAGCAGAGCCAGTGGATACTTCTGCTAATAAAAGGGGAACTAGTTGTATTTTTTGAGATCCTCCTCAGAAAGCTTTAGGATTTAGAAAAAGTACTGAACTTAAACTTGTGGCACATGGGTTGTGGGCAAGTCATCACATCTGAACAGGGAACCCGAGACACGAGCCTAGAGACTGCTCTTCGTCTGACACACAGCAGACTTTCCAGCTGAGAAGAAAGGTATGTGCACACTTGCCTTCCACAGCCTTTTGTGAGGATGGTTTTTCATTTCATGTTCTAGGACACTTAGGAGTAGAATAAGGAAACAAACAAACAAACAAACAAACAAACCAAAAAGAGGTCCTGTCCTATGTCAGAAGCCACTGTTCTAGATGAAAAGAGGAAAGAGTTCACTTGGACATGTACTTTTGGGGGGCATTTGAGGAGCAATCTATGCTGCAATGCTGGGGAGGGGCGGCAAGAAAAAAAATAAAGGCCTACTAAAAGCCAAGAGTGGGTTCTGTATGAGATTTTAGCTGCTTTTGTTCTTAAAAATAGAAAGCAGTTCCTTTGCCTCTGACCACTTCATGCATTCTGAATGTCCCTTCTTCCACCACGTTCGTTCTTTTCTCATATGAGTTATTTTTGCAGTTCATCAGTTAAGAAACTGCCTGCCGCATGCAGAATGTGGTGGGGATGGTGTAGGAGAAAGTCGAGACCCCAGTCGAACATACTTAGCACAGTCTTGAGATAGATTGTGACCTGATGTAGGCCCCCACTAATCTTTGGCACAATTCGTGCACAGGGCACTCACGCTCATAAACTTAAGCTTCTCGTAGGAAATCTACAACTGGAAGAGGCCTTGAGGATCGAGAGTGTGGTTATTGGTGAAGGGTCAGAGGAAACTGAGTGAAACTTTTTCTCAGATGAGATGGAACATACCCAGAAGGAGAGAATGACTAGAAACTTCCATGAGCTTGAACTATGTCCCACACTTACTGAATCTTAGTCCAGGACTGCCCCAGCCCAGGTCACCTTCCCACATTACCACTGCTGTCTTGTACAAAGAACCATCTAGGTTCAGACGTCCTGTTGAATCTCCACGTTATTGTATAATTTTGTCCTAGGAGAGGCTGGCCCTTTAGACCACATTCTTTATGATTCCTTCTAGATCATTCTGACTGATGAGAGAGATGTTCATTTAAAGGTGAGGAAGCATGACTAGTTTTGGTGCCGATCCACAAGGAGTTTGGTGTTATTAGGACTGGGGCTGCCTGTATTTCTTCATCTCTGTACTATGGATAAAAAAATAAAGACACTGTATTTGCCAAAAATCTCATAAATGTCATAGATAATGTAAAACATTGGCATATCTCTCCCTAGCCTGGAGAACTATCCCTCAGGTCTACGTAATATTCTTTGTTTTATATGAAAGTTGGAGCACTGAGCTCTAGATCATAAACACACATTTTTTTGTCTTTGAGGAATGTATTTGTCTTGTGTCAAAAGTATATTTTTGTGGTATGAATATAGGAACCAGCTGCACGAATTTACTTAGAAATAGCTAACATCATCTTCAAATATCCAGAACATGACCCGGTTTACCAGAGAATTATAGAAACACGATAGGAGGCACTGTTGATACAGAGTCTGTCCTGGAGAAGCTTCCAGTCTAACTAGAAAGGAAGCCCCAAACCTAGAAGACCCCCCAGGGCTGTTCGGCCCTATTGCCATGCCTAAGTGCATTGCCAGACACTTGAAAAAGTCAGTGCTTGGAAGATCAGTTGTTAGAGCAAGGAACAAAGATTGATTTTGAAACTTGGCAGCTCAAGGAAGATGGTCATTGTTATCAACAAGGCCATCTTCTTATGGCTCGCTCACACAGACTTACACAGGGGATCCGTTTAGATATATAACATATGCAGGTGAATTTGGAGGGCTCTGCTTTGCTCATGCACAGAAGCTCTTGCCTGAAGCTGTCCGATGTGCTGGGCTTTGGAAATGTAAAGAAAATATACTGAAGGTTAAGCGTCTATGGTCATGTCATTTTAGGTTTCCCAAATAACTAATCTTATAATGAATTATTAGGGTTAAAAATATCTCTCATCAAAAACTGGAAAGGTAGTAAAAGGCAGCATCCCCCCAAAATCCAGGAAACAAAGAACTGGAACTATTCACCCTAGAGCAGCTCTTAGCTCCTTAGAGAACACCAGAAAGAGGTGGCAACTACTGCAAAGATCGTAGGAGCCTAGTACTACACTGCTCAATGGCTTGGCTTCAAATACAATGATTTCCAAAATCAACCTGAAGCAAGTGGGCACCTATAGTATTTATTTAGTGTGTGTGTGTGTGTGTGTGCATGTGTGTGCATTTGCATGTGTATGATTGATGATGTGTATGCAGGTGAATGTGTTTGCATAAATATGGAAGTCAGCAATCAACCTTGGGCATCATTTCTCTGGTATGTATAATTGTTTTCTATATACAGGGTTTCGTTCTGGTCTGGAACTCGCCAATTAGGATAGACTAGTAGGTTAGCAAGCCCATGATCTGCCTGTCTCTGCCGTCCCAGCACAGAGATTACAAACCCATGCCACATGGCTTTTTAACTTTTGAGTGTGGGTGCTGGGGATCAAGAGAAGGTTCTCCTGCTTGCCAGGTAAGCATGTTATGGATGGAGCTCTCTCCCTAGACCTACTTAGGCTTTACTGGTTACAACTGGATAAAATCTTCATTTTCTAAAACCTCCGAATGTATGTCTGGAAAAATAAGGACAAATATAATTACCAAAAGCAAATAAACCAAAGTACACATTAAATTGTGTTGAAAAGAAATATCTGTTGCTTTCACAGCACCTTTGTCTTCTGTTGTTTATGAAGGAAGTCACACAGAGTTTTCAAACACGTCTATGCTCTTGTTGTCTGAGTAACTCATGTGTGGCGGGGCGTTGTCTCTGAAGGGAAGCAGGACACACGTGACACTATTAGCGCATAAGAAGAAACGAGAAGGGACTTTTGTTGTGGCAGAGCAGAAAGGGGATGTGGGAGAAAAAAACTGCAAGGTGGTTTGCTGTGCAGGCATAAAATTGTTGATGTAGGAAAACTGAAATATATCCAGTATACTCGAGCCTCTGAAAATCAAAAAGGGAAAAAGTAAAAATAATGTTAGAAATGTAGATTGGGGTTAAAATGTGGCGCACACCTTTAATCCCATCACTCGGGAGGCAGAGGCAGACAAATCTCTGAGTTTGAGGCCAGCCTGAGTTCTAGGGCAACCAAAGCTGTTACACAGAGAAATTCTATCTTGAAAAAGCAAAAAAGGGGAGGGGGATAAAAATATGAGTTTCTCTTTATAAGAAATCAAATTGACTTTTTGTATTTTAAAATGACCAATATGGTTATTAAGTGGAGTAAGATTAAATACACAAGGATCAAATTGACCCAAGGGAATGCTTAGAAGTTATCATATAGGATGACAAATTTCTCTGCTAAAGTAGAAGTAATGTAGATTTGGGAAAAATGATTTATTGGACATATAAAAACAGTTTTCTAATATGGTCGACTGAGTTAATTGTTGGGCCTTCCATGTACATAGATTGCCACAGCACTTTTAGGGTTCTTGATACCTCTGTCTCTTGTTACTTTATATTTGGTGACACTGCAAACACAGTGGTTTCCAAAATCAACCTGAAGCAAGTGAAACTAGCAGATTTATTTAAAGTGTGACTATGCAAATTGTGTGCATGTGCATGAATGATTGCATGCATATGAGTGAAGTTGTCTGAGTTTTATTAGGATTTAAATTAATGCCACAGAAGTTAAATTTTCACAAGCAAAAATCCCCCAATGTTGTATGTTAGATTTTAGACTATTCTAACTTTTACAAATTTAGACTTTGTGTTCTGCTCAGGGGATGATAAAGTTTATAGATAGGCTGAAATATCCCTATTCAATAACATATAATAAAACACCACTTCACAACCCCACAATTCCAACAGCCTCCACAAGATACACAGACACAAATGTAAGGATGTTAGAGAAACTGAAAATCGAGAAAATATGAGTCCACCAAGAGCACACATTTATTCTTCAATAACAGACTCTACATGACTAGAAAGAAATACATGAATTGCCTAACAATGAATTCATACCATGTTGAGGTTTACCAATCAGCCCCACACTAGGCATTACTATGTTATGGTCCAGGGCCAGCCCAGACCTAAATTATTTATGAAACCAGAGGGGAGGTGTGGGAATAAAGACACAACTCACATGACTTTATCAAGAGGGAGTTTTCAGGGATCCCTCATGAAATCCTGAAAATTCCCCATGTTTATTCTCCAAACAGCTCTTATACCAAAACATAAACTGAAAGAGAAATTCATTAGCATTCTGTTTCCTGGTAGCAGGGAGAATGACTGTGGTCATGTCCACACCTTTCTATGTACATTTTGTCACATCTTCCTATCTATCTTCCTGCTCTGTCATGTAGACTGAATCAATGCCTCTTTCCCAGGTGACCTCCCAAATTACAAAGAAGAAACAGAACAACATTAGCATATCCTGACTCTTTGTTTTGGATGGCATCAGTTTGTTTGTGAAGGCTAGGCGACCATCTTCTGTGTGGCAGGTGAAAATTGTGGCTTGAAATTCTGGCCACCATACCATGTAGAAATATGGGCCTGTATTATATGGCCCTACAATACCATATTATCCCAAGGAATTCAGTAAAATACAAAAGAGCACAGCTGTACAATTCAATGCAACAAGGAAATTTATGATAAGAATAAAATGTTTGACAAAGATTCATATCACATAAAATAAAGTTTGAAGACGTTGACAAATAGAATTAAGATACAATAGTTTCAACAGCAGACTACATCAAGCGGAAATTTTAAAAATCTGAGAAGTTAAAAAATGATTCTTTTGAAATTTTCCATAGCAGAAAAAAAAGTAAGAAAGGAATTTGAAAAGTGTGAAAAGACCCTAGGATGTCAATAACAAATAAATTTTCTTATTATAAAACTAGAAGGAGAAATTATAAAAATAAGCAAGAATGGAAGGTTTATTTAGTAAAATAGTTGGTGAGAAACCAGGAGGGGAGATGTGAAAATCTAGGTCCTATAAGCACAAGGGTTCCAAGTGTATTTTCTCCTATTATAATGAAATTGACAAAATCAGAGACAAGATAACTCTCAAACCATCAAGAGAAAAACATCTCATATACAAGGGAATCATGATCAGTCGTGATCAGTCTTGCAGTGGATTTTTGTTTTTCAGCAAAATACGCTGTGGTCCAGGAGACACTAAGTTGATGTACTCAAAGTGCTGAAAGAAAGAGTACTTCACTGTGTATCTTTCAGAATACAGAAAAAGTAAAATGATTTTGCCAGAAAAACACAACCTAAAAAAGGAAAAAGCCAATGACTATGGACTAACTTTACTGAAAATATTAGATGGAGATATCCTGGCATAAATTAAGTAATAATAATTATGAGTAATATAAATGTAAGAATTGACAAGTAGATGTAAGTGTTCATAAGCAATATAGAAAACAGAGTGTAGATTAATATGGCATTAACTAGAATGGTAGCATGGAATTTGCTTAATTTTTATGTCCTGGCGTATTTGACTCATTTGGTATACATGTGTCATATATACCAAACTTGCTGCTCGTGGTTTCCAGGATGTCACCCTAAGTTACATTTCTTCTTCTAGTACTGTTTCTGCCGTCATGATAACCATACAAGGAATAGAACAGACTGCATCGGGAGCTGCCTATGACGCACAGCAGCTGGGACAACAGTCTTTACATGTGAATTCACATGCGTGGAAAAGGATGGCAGAGAAGTTCTTAAAGGGAGAACCCAAAATCCTTGGGGTATGTGATTTTGGGGGAACAGCAGTGCTATAAATCCTCAGATGATCAATGTGATACCAACCACCGTGTCCTGCTAGCCTTTTAATGCATCAAATGCAGTTATTGGTGTTTAATTTGTAGAACTTAGCCTCTCAAAAAAAACATTATATTTCATTAACTTATATTCTCATTGTAAATCTGTCCAGAAGTCAGCAAGCAATATCCATGTCATATTCTGAATGTATGTTGCCTTTTCTATCCCAAGTTAATTAGCCTATTGCTTTTGTATCTAGCCTCACTCAAAATCTTAGAACATAGAGAAATTGCAGATACATTCCCCCCCCCCAACATATAGCACACGTGGCTTCTACGTTCCTATCAGAACTATCAGTTAAGCTTGCTGTACATAGTGCTTTAGGCTTTCAAAAACTTTTCCAAATTTCTCCTATAAGCCAGTTCCAAAGGGAAAGTACTACCATGGCCAGGTTTAATCACTTCTCTGGTATCAATTTTGTGCATGATTTTTGCATCACGATGGCATGTGTCACTAGAAAAGCAACGTCAAGAGTAAAAGATTTGCTTTGATCATGGTTCTTGAGCCTCAGTCCATGGTTGTGACACTCCACCTGCTTGACTCAAACATCATGGCAGCAGGAGCATATGACAGAAGAGCTTGCTTGCCTATGGTGTACAAGAATATTACAGAGACACAGGTAAGTGCAAAGGATGATTTCTACCCTTAATCAATTAGACCACCCAGCAGTGAGCGAGCCACTTTTCCAAGTAAGCCTCCCCTATAAAAATTCCAGAAATTCCCAGAACAGTATGCCCCCAATCTGGGGAATCCAACACATTTGTTTATGGGAAACATTTCATATTCAATCCATAGTTCCAGCACTAATATCCTCGTTGCTGTCCTAGTCAGGGTTTCTATTGCTGTGACAAAGCACCATGACCAAAAAGTAAGTTGGGGAGGTTTATTTGGGTTTACACTTCCACAATGTAGTCTATCACTAAAGGAAGCCAGGACAGGAACACAAACAGGGCAGGAACCCAAAGGTAGGAGCTGATGCAGAGGCAATGGAGGAGTGCTACTTACTGGCTTGTTCCCCATAGCTTGCTTAGCCTGCTTTCTTATAGAACCCAGTATATCCATCCCAGTGATGACACCACCACAATGATCTGGGATCTCCCCCATCAGTCACTAATTAAGAAAAAGCTCTACAGATTTGCCTACAATCCAATTTTACAGAGGCATTTCCTCAGTTGAGGTTTCCTTCCTTCCTTCCTTCCTTCCTTCCTTCCTTCCTTCCTTCCTTCCTTCCTTCCTT
>LOEQ01004446.1:0-23928 GCA_001685075.1 Bramus lutescens
AGACCCAGGCCGGGGAGGGTGCCGGGGCTCGCCGCTTACCCCTCTTACCTCGGGGAGAAACCGCTCCAGGGGTTGGGGTGGGGAGACCGAAGGCCAGAAAAGAAGGGCGGAGCTTTAAACATGTCCGCCTAGAGACCCACCCCTATGACCCTACCCACCCAGGATGGCCCGCTCCGCCCTCCCTCTCAGACACGCCCTTGGAGGTGGGTCCAACTCTAGGCCCCGCCCTCTGACACGCCCCCTCCGTTGCCCTCTCTCTGGGCCCGCCTCAAGGCCCTCCCCTTTTCCCCCCTGCAGACCGCCCTCCCGGGCTGCTCCCATTCTGCGGCCCCGCCCTCAGGGCTCGCTTTCCCAGTGGCCCTGCTCTAAGAATGCTCCCTGCCCTCTCCGGGCCCTGCTCCTCCTTCACGAGGCCTTTCCCGACAGCCTTTTCGCGGGCTCCTCTTTTCACTGTGTGCGCCGGGGTTAGTCAAAGTGTGTTTGATCTGACGTTGGATCGCCTGATATCTGCAGCGCGTTTCAGGTGCCTCCAGAAGTCAGCAAGGGAATGAGGCTCCAGTACACCGGCGGGCCTGCCCCAGTTAACTTGTGAAATAGGCTTAAGTGTCACTCTTCAGTTGTTCAGAAATCTGGGCGAAGTTTCAAATTTCCACCCCTGTCCCAAGTCTTGGGTGCACCTGCTTGAGCTGGGGCTTCCAGAGGGTGACACATAGAAACTCTATCAATGTCCGTTTTCCTTCCCTCGATAAAAGTTGAACTGTTTAAGAGTTGCTGGTTAATCATTCACAGCAGATCTCTGTTCAACCAATTTAACCAGCAAGTGTACTTTGTTCAGAAAATTAAACATTGCAACTAATTATTTAAATCAGTATTTAGGCCGCTAAGTTGGGCATACAATACACAGCCTGGGTTTGCCTGGCTTAATGAGCATGCAACCCGTGCATTTGGCACAGCCGGTCAGAAGGACCTAGGGCTTGCTCTGTGTGTAGACTCTGCATTTTAGTTTTGCTCAGACACCTGCACGTTATGTGGCTAGTCTTGCTGAAATAACAAGGTGAACTGACTACTATAACCTAAATGTGGATGAGCTGCCGCGCAGCTTTTCTGTGTCATGTGACTCAGATATATTTATGTACCTGTTCATAAAAGAATATTATATTGAGAAACTATTAAGGTGAATTTTTAAAATTTATTATTGTCATTAATAATGCTATGAATATTATTTGAGATTTGGTCTTAAATGTAATTCTGGCTAGCCTGGAACTTGCTATGTAGATGAGGCTGGCCTTGAACTTAGGCATCCCCCTGCCTCTGTCTCCCCAGTGCTGGAATTAAATGTGTACTCTACCACTCCCAGCTTAACTCCTTTTAAATGTAATTACTGAAAAAGTAATTATCTTCGAACTGAGTCTCACAACCAAAACAATAAAAGAATGTCCAAGTCTGCAGGTTCTATCTAATTCTTAAATGTTTGAGCAAAGTTTAAAGGGTGTTCGATTAGTAAGCTGATTTCTTTAAGTACAGACTAATTTTCTTAAATGGTTCTTGTATTCGCATGAGGTAATAATAATCACGATGACACTTTTCTTTCAGGTAGCGTGAAATTATAGTAGGTCAAAACTTCTATCTTCTAGATTATTATGAGTATGCATTATTGTTTGGGTATGAAAGTAAATTAAGCTGAATGAGAAAGTAACATTGATATTTCTGATAATAAAAATGAGTGGCTATTAGTCATCTAAAGAAATATGTCCAAAATTACCTAGAGCAGTGGTTCTCAACCTTCCCCATACTGCTGCCATTTAACATAGTTCCTCATGCTGTGGTTACCTCCTAGTCATAAAATTATTTTATTGCTACTTCATAACTGTAATTTTGCTACTGTTGTGAATCATAATGTATATCTGTGTTTTCCGATGGTCTCAGGCAACCCCTGAGAGGGTCATTCAATACCGCCCCAAAGGGGCCGTGACCCATAGGTTGAGAACTGCTGACCTACAGGTATGTGACTGAGACAATTCAGTTTCTCAGATTGAATGAATATGAGTAGGGTGTAATCAACCAAGGAATGCAATGGGAATGCTAAAAGCTCAAACCTCCTTCAGATCTGTAGGAATGGAAATTGTCTTCGCTCTCCCAAAACTTTGTACTCTGGGGTGGAGCATAACAAGTTTATTCGTTTTGATTTTGATTGGGAAATCCTGTCCCTGGTGAGAGTTCTCTTCCTGATTTGCAGTGGAGCACCTTGGTACAAATTCACTGCAAAGGGCAAGAGCTCTGGGCCCTTCAGCTTTTGTTAGGGGTGTTAGTCACACTTGTGAGGAACTTCTTATGTTATAATCATCCGCTTCCAAATGCCATCAAATTGAGGATCTAGGCTTCAAGTATAAATCTGAGTAACATAAAAGTGCAGTCTAAATCAGATTAATGTTTAATCTACAGAAGGAACCTGGGATACTGGACATCTAGATGTATTCTAATATACATATATACGTGTTTAACCTGTAAAGTTAGCACAGCTGGCCAGATTGTCTTTTTGTCTACATGTTGGCTCAAGTATATAAAGAAGTCCCAGGAGAAAGAGTCAGGAACTGCATGCCCTTTTCCAAAACTCACACACACATGCAATGTACATGCACACCCCTCATATGTGAATGTGTGCATTTATGGGGACAAGTGTTTGTGTCCATGCCACATACATATGGAGCCTGGAGATCAATCTGGGTATCTCCCTCTGGCTCTCCACCTTGTATTTTGAGACAAGGTCTCTCATTAGTCTGGAACTCAACAACTGGTTAAGCTAGCTGTCCCATGAAGCCCTGGAATCCTCTAACCTCTACCTCTCAGCACTGAGGTTACAGGTGTGCACTCCAAGGTCCAGCTCTTTTTACCTAGGTGCTGAGGTCTGAACTCAGGTCCTCATGCTTATACAGCAACACTGTACTCCCAGCCAGCTCTCCAGACCTCAGCAGCTCAACTTGAAACTTGTTGACTGCAAAGCAGAACGTGTGTGTGTGTGTGTGCATGCACGTGTGTTCACACATGTGTGTGCGTGCATGAATAATAATGAGGGATTTTGCAACTTGTAGTGTGATTGTTAAGTTTTCAAAAACATTCTTTTAATAATCCACACTTTCTGAAGAGGTGATCTATTTCACTCATTACATACTAGTGCCATTAAAAATGTATTCACCTCTGTGACTGTCATACTGTTATTGTTAATTGTTGAGAGTTTGTGTTCTTTTTCTTTTATCAATTTTTTTCTAAATGTGATTTATTTCTGTTGATGTTTTCAAGAAGATGCTCTTGGATTTATGTTTGAACGTAAACATTATTAATTTACGATATAGTCCTACAGGAGGAATTATTGGGTCAATTGTTCTGGACATTTTTATTGCTCTTGAAATCTACTGCCATATTTCTTTCTGGAAAGTTCATAAGTGCAGTGTTTATCATCCTCACTTTCATACACTGGGGTAATATGTATTATTATGAATTCTGTTTTAAAACTTTTTAATAGCTATGTGCTGTGTCAATCTGCATATGTGCTACATTTCACTTAAGAAATGTCACATTGGCCTGGTAACTAATACTGTACAAACTATTGCAAAACATAGTCATGTCAAATGCCACTTTGCTTTTCTCATTCTAGGGTACAGAAGTTAGACAAGGCACAAAGAGGAATAAATTCTCTCCGATCCCTGGTGTCTGTGGATTAACCATAAGATCCAAAAGCTGAGATGAGTCAAAAGTGGAGGAATGGAGTCATTGGTAGGTGTTTTCACTAGCAAACCCGGCAGTGGATGCTGCCTTCTGGTCAGAGCATCTGCCTGTCTACGTGCTGGCTCAGGTACAGAAAGGTGAGGCAGGAATTACATGTCCTTTCCTCATGGCACCTTGAAATGCTGATCATGGAAACCACAAGCTACCCAGGCTATAGAAAGGAGGCTTGATAAACAGGCCAAAGAATCTGTGGACATGTATTATGTCCACAATCACACTTATTAAAGACATTGGGCCACTTATTGATTCTATTCAGTACAAACAGCAATACAGAGAGAGAGAAAGAGAGTAAAGCAAAGACATCTCAAGAAAGAAACTCATCAATCATATGGAAGTCCATAACTATCTTAATCCTCATCTCTAGGAATGGATATTTTGTATACAATATATCTCTTTTATGTGTACAATAAAAAAAAATCCTGTGTGCTTTACCAGATGCCATTATATTCCTGTTGCTTTGACAGCAGCATTCCCGGAACAATACTTTGGCGCTATTTTCTTATGTAAATGACTAAGCAAAAAAAAGTGTGCTATTTGCAGCAGCCTTATATCGTATGTATTAAGGCAGCTACAGTATAAAGTATTGGTTCCTTGATGCTCAAGGTCTTCTGTTGGTATTTTTCTTAGCAGTAATCTACATAAAATTTGTTTATTTTTTTTCTCAGGAAGCAGTATACACCTTATTTCTGCTTTTTGGAGGGAGAATGTTTGGTAATCTTCCTTCAGTAATTTTTTTCAGGGGTCTCTGTGACCTTCACAGGCAGCAGAGTGCTGAGTGAGAAGCAAGAAGACAACTTAGCACACATGACTCAGTAGCCAGTGTGGCTCAAACTTAGGGAGCTTGACCCCAAGTGGCTTATTTGGGGCTTAAGCTCAGCACAACCTGGTGAAAACTATTTTTTTTTTGTGATGGCTAACTCAGTCTCATGTGCACAACAAAGCCTACACAAATCTCTTTGAGGGACAAAGTAAGCTAAATACAGACAAGATGTGGCTACATTGAAACTCTTTGTAAAGCACCTGTGATATCTTCCATAAAGATGGGGGTCTATATATTGACTGAGAAGAACAAGGTTACAAGATCTCAATATCATAGATTCAGCTATAATTGGTTCTTGAAAAATTTAAACAAATTTGACCTATTTGC
This sequence comes from Bramus lutescens, assembly GCA_001685075.1. Taxonomy (NCBI): domain Eukaryota; kingdom Metazoa; phylum Chordata; class Mammalia; order Rodentia; family Cricetidae; genus Bramus; species Bramus lutescens. The sequence goes on from LOEQ01004446.1 coordinate 4,931, forward strand.
TTAGCCAATCTTATCCTAAAGAGAGAAAAACTCAAATGATACAATTAGAGATGGAAAGGGAGAGATTGCAATGGTCCACTGGGATTCAGAGGATTGTGAGTGATAGTGGACAGGACTGGCCCTTGAGCAAACTTGCCTCCATCTTCAGGAGTTCTGTCTGCTCAAGAACCATCACCACAGCAGGTCTATTGACTCCGCCTTCCCTCACAGAAGGAGGGGTAAGGAGGGTCACAGCACCCTCACCGGAGCACCCATCCGCCCCTCCTCACCAGCTATTCAGTTCTGCCCTAATTGCAAGTGACCACAGGGTCTTAGGGGAGGGGCCAGGGGATAAAGATTTGAAAGGACTAGGTGAGGTAACTCCAGCCATGCACTTGTGGGAAAAGATATCCCACTGAGGCTCCACTATCAGTCACCTCTTACCTGTGCTCTGTAAGTAAGGCTCCCGAATGTAAACTCAGCTAGAATCACACCTGTTTGTCATTGGGACCATAGTTAGAAGAAGGGGTACATGCTGTTTATTTCTTACTTTAGGAAGGAATTTTAGAAACAGCAAATACTTTGAAACCTTTTTTTACAAAGAAAATGAAAAATCTAGATAAAATGGATAAACTCCTCAATGCATTTTACCTACCACCATCAAATAAAAAATATAAACAATTTAAATAGTCTAACATGCAACAAGATTGGAACAGTAATAAACAGCTTGCCAACAAAGAAAGCAAGAACTGGATGGATTTGGTGTCAGAGCCTATGATACAGTTAAGGAAGCGCTAACATCAGGGCTTCTCACATTGGTCCAGAAACTAGAGAGGGTGAGAACACTACACACTCACTGTCTATCGACAGTATTAGCCTGATCCACAAAGCAGAGAAAGAAATAAAAAAAAGAAAGAAATCAATAGACAATTTGCAAACCAAATTCAAGAAGACATGGAGATGATCATACACCATGACAAGTTCCTTTCATTTCAGGGATGCATACACAAGTGGATAAACACAACCCACTACGTTAGTCATAAAAACAGAAATCACATGATCGTCTCAATAGCTGAAGTAAGGGCCTTTGATAATGCTCAACATCCCTTCATGATAAAATCTCCAATGAAAACAGGAATAGAAGGAACATACCTCAGCAGTATAAAGACTCTATACAACACACCTATGCCAACATTATATTAAATGTGAAAAGAGTGTCCATAATCTTGGCTCTTATTTAAAGTAGTGTTTGAAAGCCTATCTATTTCAATAAGGCAAATGGAAGAAACAAATGGGATAGAAATAGGAAAGGGCAAAGTCAAATTAACTGTATTGAAGAAGGCTGAAGCCTACACAATTCAGGCAGGGCAATAGCACAAGCAAGTGCATGCAAGCTCACAATAAGTAAGCAAAATTGGCCAAGACATCCTGTCAGTGGACCAAAAGCATGGTAGCTAATGATGCTTTTTTTTTTTTTACAATAAAGAGCTTCTGCATTGGAGTCTCTCAGGGTCTGTGCCATTGACTTTGTCACCCCCCTATCCAAGAAACAGGGACTGAACACAGACAGCTGCAACAAGCCAGCAAAAACTATACAGGATGATGATAGTCATGACTTAGCTACACGTTTTTTTCTTTTTAAAAAAGATACCTTTCCTTTTAGTTTCAGTTGTGTGTATTTGTGTGCTCCGGTGTCTGAGTATATGTGCACATGAGTACAGGTGCCCACAGAGGCCAAACAAGGATTTCTGGTCCCTTAGAGCCGAAGTTTACAGGTGGTTGTGAGCCACCTGATATGGGTGCTGGGAACTGAACTTGGGTCTCTGTGAGAACAGCTGAGCCAGTTTAACTGCTGAGTCACCTCTCTAGCCCCACACATTTCTTGTCTGTTACTCACAAACAAGCACACAACTGCATGGAATCTTGCAGCACACAACGCCCGTCTGCACTCTATGCACTACCATACATTTCTCAAGCTTCAGGCAAGGGGCTGGAGATTGAAACACACACAAAGACACACAGACAGAGAGACAGAGACACAGACCTCTAGTCACTGCTGAGAAGCCCTTTATTCAATAGCACCACGGAGGCTTATCTACTCAACAGTCAGGTGGGCCAATAGGTGAAAACCTTATTCTCTGATCCTCAAGGCAGAGGGCAACACGTGCTCATGAAGCAGAGCTGGTAAACAACTTTGACACAGCTTTTAGTGACTCAAATCAGAAGGAAAGTAAAGATCAATAGCAGAGAAGAGCAGCTGGAGGCCAGGACTCCAAATGGTCCCAACAGGATCTGATCAATAATGTCTACTTGGTCAATTGATGACTAATAGCCATGGTCATGAACTCAACTGTATGGAGTTAGTTTCATATCACATGGTGGTGTGGTGTCTGCCATGGCTATGGTATTTGGTTCAGGGGATGTTTTCAGGAACTTTATGATTAAGAAAAACAAAATAGAACAAGTATTTCCCCTTCTCTCTCTCTCTGCTCTTTCTCAATTTGATTTTCTCTTTTTCTGTATGTTGTGTCTAACATGAATAAACACCCTTCCAACTATACATTTTAAATACACAAATAAATAAGCAAACCACCTATCTGAGAGCTAGCTGGTGAAATTTTAGCATTGGAAGAACCTTTCTAGAGGGCGCCACTGTCTTTGGTTGCTATGAGATGAAGAATGGATTGCATATTAGTTTCTTACTGCTGAAGCAACAAGGTGATTAACTTAAAGCACACACATCCTGCAGTTCTGTTGGAACCTGCCGCACAGAAGTCAGCTGGGGATGCCCTGGGAGGGGGTGCTGAGGCTGAGGAAATGTTAGATTAAGAGAAATGAAGACAGAAACATTGGATAAACCAGGAGGACTGAAGTTAACACCAAACAGCCCCGAGTTTATTTCTCAGCCATCATATATACTAATTACAGGCAAAAGACAGAACAAAGGGCAGTGCAGTCAGTCAGCTGGCTGCATCCCTGCACTGTCCTTAGGAGGAAGCTCAAACAGGTGCATTAGCTCATTCAGGTAAGCAGCTTCTCGTCTCTAACAAGGAGTGCCTCTGGCTGGGATACCCCAGCCCAAATCTAAATAATGTGTTCTTTCTCATGGGTGATAATGCTTCTTCCCATGGGCTTAATGATGAACTTTCTCACAATCCTCAAGGATATTTGGGGCAAGAAGAGCAGGCAATCTTGAACTCAAATGACTTCTTTAAGTCAGTAATGACTCCAGATGGAAACTAAGTCACACTTGAGCTACCACACAGTTCTGGAGATCTGGCATCTGATATGAGTCTCTGATGTGGGAGATCCTTCTGTTTTGGTTAATGAATAAAGAAACTGTCTTGGCCTGTTAATAGGACAGAACTTAGGTAGGTGGGCAAGACAGAACTGAATGCTGGGAGAAAGAAGGGCGGAGTGAGAGAGAGAGAGAGAGATGCCATGGATCCACCGCCAGAGTCAGATGCAGAACCTTGCTGGTAAGCCACAACCATGTTGCGATTCACAGATTATTAGAAATGGGTTAAATTAAGATGTAAGAGCCAATAAGAGGGTAGAGCTAATGGGCCAAGTAGTGATTTAACTAATACTGTTTATTAATTTCTGTGTGGTTATTTTGGGGCTAAGCTAACTGGGGCAGCCAGGAATCAACAAGCAGTCACCTCCTCCTACAAGTCTCTTGGTTTAAAAATCAAGGTATTGGAAGGGTTGCCTTCATTCTGGAGGATCTGAACACACATGCTGGCAGCTTCTGGAACAGCAGGGACCCAAGTATGGTTGGATAAACCCAAGAACATTGTGAAAGAGGAGCTCAGATGGGGTGCTTTAGCTGTGCGTGAGATAGGGGACGCATTGAAAGCTTTTGAGCTGTAAATGGTTTCTAAGCACTCCTCTGGCTGCTGAGCTGTGCATAAGCTCTCCAGATGTGGAACTGAAGAGACAAAGAGGACTGCTGTTATCTTCTAGGGGAGACAATGTTCTGGTCAAGAGGGATGGGTATATTTTGATGGTTGAACCGGAGAGAGGGATAGAAGAAGGAAGAGCAAGAGACAGAGGGAGCACGAGTTAAAGAGGAAAACAATGCAATCATTTCTTTGATCTTCTGGAGCATGAAGAATGGAACAGTTCCTACCACGAGGTCATACAAAGTAAAAGAGTCTGTACACAGAACCTTCTCATTTGACTATGAGCTGATGGTATATATATTTGCATGTTTTATAAGAAATTTATATGTGTATGTGTGTGCACATGCATGCTGAGACAAGAATCTTACTATACATACCATACTGGCTTTGAATCCATGGTCACACTGTTCAGCCTTCTGAGCGCTGGAATTACATGTGTACACCATTATTCCCAGGAGGAACAATAATATTTGTGACAGCTAGTCTTGTCAACTTGACAAGATTTAGAATTCTCTATAAGCCACACATCTTGTGAGGTCATTTACAGAGAAGAGCCATCTTCAGAGTAGGCAACAAATTCCAAAGGGCTATTCAGATGCAGTGTGGTCCAGGGGGAAAGTGTCAGCTTCCTGCTGCGATGGTTATTCTTGGTTGTCAACTTGACTACATCTGGGATTAGCTAAAAACCCAACTGGCTGGGTACACCTGTGAGAGATCTTTTCCCCAGAATATTTGAAGTGGAAAGACCCAGCTTTAATCTGGATCTTTTGAAGAGGTAAGCCACTTCCAGATCCATTTTAATCTGAGCCACACCTTCTGCTGGAAACCTGTATAAAGGACTGCTTATGCTCACTCTTACTCTGACTAGCAAGTCCTTTCCTCCTTCACTGCTATTAGACCTGACTTCTTAGGGATTTTCTTTGGGATGCTGGCATATCCTGAAGACCAGCTGAGACATCCAGCTTAATGTATCAAACAAGTACTGGATTCTCAGACCTTTCATTGGTAGATAGATATTTTTGGACTAGCTATTCTAATAAATCTCCTTTATAGATATAATGAACATATATATTCATTCTAATATATATTACTAAAAAACTAACATATATACATATGCTAGTTCTTTCTATATGGGCGTAGGTCTTCCAATACAGACTTAATATCAATGACTTTCCAGAGAACTAGACTTTCAGTGCTGCACTGGGACTGCCAAGGTATCCAGAATTTTTGGTTTGAGTGCTACTGTGTTTTTCTCTGGTGTGCATACAGCCATTGTTTCTCTACCAAGTCTTTAGTGTGTAGCAAATCTAATAAATTTCCTTTTAAAATATTCATACACATACACACACACTCATTATTGGTTCTATTATTCTAGAAATACCTGTTTAATATAATATTCTCATACATATGTAATACTGACATATTTTTTTAGGTGCACACTGGACGTCATTTAGGCAACTTGTATATAATCTCAGCATGTGCTTTCTCAGGGATCCAGGGTGACTGAGACAAATATTTGGCGCATAGAATTGGCAAGGGCATTGCAATATGCCATGTGACCATCTGATAAATACAAAACTATAAAGAAAAATGCAATCAAGGATGGAACAGTTGAATTTATTATTAACTCAGGAGATGGGGAAGCAAACAAGGTTAATAGATGTACAGATCACTGCAATTCTCTTTCCATTGGGGAAAATTTATTGACAGAAAAAAGTGATCAAATCATACAGAGTACTGAAAAGGAAAGAGGTATGGACTTCCATTTGTTCTCCCAGAAGCAGAAATAAATAATGTTGTGCTATTTAATGAACTCAGTAGAGACTCCCCTCGCACTGGTGCGAAAGCACACATGGCTATGGAAATTCCTTTCCTGGTGCTCTCAAGCTTCTCCTTGTCTATAGGGGCTTTGCTGCTAGGGAATATATCTTTTGAAACTTCATATACAGAAAAGCAAATTGAATCCTCATTAAAGTGAGGATTTGGCAGAATCTGTAAGCCCAAGCAAATAAAAATAGAGGAGGGCTATTGAGAGGCATAAATACTGTGTTTTCAGGAGCATGATAATTGTGCTGAAGCGCCCCACCCAGCTCACACATTGTTTTTTGTCTTCATTTATCTGATTTTTTAAGAAGTTTGAGGCGACAGAGGAAATGTGTCCATAAACAAGATCAGCATACTGATAACATCACAGATAAGCCAATGTGGGCAGGAGAAATTCTACATTGGTCCATCCCTAGATGGAGGGCTGTGGTTAGTCAAAGGCTGCTGGGAGGGAGAATGAGTTTTCTTCATGATAAGATTCCTCATGTGTTGTCTGATCCCAAGTGGTCAGCCCTGGACACGTGTGCATATGAGCAAAGCTAAATTGACTCAGTAGTTTGTATATGCATGGATATGTGTGTGTGTGCATGTATGTATTTCTAAAAAGATATGAATTGTGGATGAGTTGTATGAGGAAAGGTGGGAGTGATACAGATAGATGCAATGCCCATATATGAAGTTCTTACAGCATTAATAAAAAGCAAAAAGAAGCTTGAAGTTTGCCTGACAAGTGGATTTTCCAAGTGTGACTAATGTCTCCATTTAAAAACTGTTTTTTAAAAATAACAACTTGAATTGAAAATCATATTAGTTAGTCTAACCTCCCTTGAACATTACTTGGTCTTTTGGTTTTATTTTCTTTTTCATTCTGCATGGTGATGGTCTCTGTTAGCATCAGATCATGCCAGAGATCAGATTTTTGTCTTCCCCTTCATGCCCGTGGTCCTTTTCTCTCTCTGGTGCTCTGGTATTCAAAGCGGGTAGCTAAATAACTAAAGTAAGTAGCAACTTTAGTTTTAGAAATTTTTTGGCTTTGGAATTGAGGATAAAGAATCTTGGTATGATGGTCAGAAGACTGTGGGCCTGGAGTCTAATAATTTTCTAAAGGGCTTCATTCAATTGTTGTCCCATCTCATATTCATTCTTTTTATTTCCAAACATTGTCAGCATTTTCTACTTTAGGTATGGCCATCATGCTCACTTCCAACATCTTTACTTTCAATACTATGATCCCTTCCAGTGGTCTGTGTAATCGAGTCGTAGCGCAACCCAGTGGGAGCCTGTGTAGGTAATGGTTTTTTGTTTTGTTTTTGAGATAGGGTTTCTCTGTGTAGCCCTGGCTGTTCTAGAACTTGCTTTGTAGAACCAGGCTGGGCTCAAATTCAGAGACATGCCTGCCTCTGCCTCCTGAGCGCTGAGATTAAAGGAGGTATGCACTACCACACGTGGCTTAGGATCCTCATGGCATGAGCCAAGAAGCAGATCGGCAGCTGGACCAGTAGGGATGAAATCCTCTCAAGTCTACTGCCTCCACCTAAACCCCATCTCACAAATTCACCACAGACTTCAAATTAGGTCTGCAAGATGGAGACTAAGTCCTGGAAACATGAGCCTCTGAGGGGAGTTTCAGGTTCTAGTTGTCACAAGTCAGTCTTCTCGTTCACAAATACCTTCCAGACCTGCTAACAGCCGGTTTTCCATTCACTCTTGTGCCTGTGTGTTCAGCCAGGCTGTGGGCTTTCTAAAGCCAGGGACTGAGCCTTTGTCAGCATCCTGGCAGTAATTCCCAGCATCCCCCTAAATAACTGGGTGAACTTTACATTTATGTATTACTTAAGTTTGAGATAGGTCTCATTATGCAGGCTTGGCTGGTCTTGAACTTGCTGTGTTCCTTCTTTCTCTGCCTCCTTGGTGCTGGGGTTACAGGTTTGTGCTACCATGCCTAATCACTGGGATGCATTTCAAATAAATGTCCACTGAAGTAATAAAAAATGGGGCTGCAACCATACCTTTAAGTCAATGTTTCCTGAAAAGAGGTCTGAAGACTATATAGAAACTCTGTGTGTTATATACAACTGTAGATTCCTGACCTACACCCTACAGCAGTATGCATTTTAAATGTGTTCCACAGATTGAGAACTATTGTTCCGGAGCTTTTGATAGATGCTGGTTGTCATTGTTATCTAAACAAACTATTGGACTCTGGTGCTTTTCTTCTGCTGATCACTTGTAGCTTATCTACACCTTGATAGTGGCCACCGCTTGACTTGACTGCTCTTGAATCCCTGTGTCTGCCTTATTTTTCCATCTTCTGCTTTATTCTGACTCACGCTGGTCACTAACAACACCTCATCACAAGACTGTTACAACAACCCACATTTCAAACTTGGAAGCCGCGGGTACCACAGTGTTGCTTATGTGTGGAGCATGGGCTCCACTTCGGGGCGTGAGGAAGGTCTCTGTAGACAAGAGACAGACCTGTGTCTGTTCTTGCTGAAGAGTCATCTGGGGATTTGGCAGCTCTCTTGGTTCTTTTCTCTTGAGTTCTGAAAGGCTGAGGCTGCTTGACAGTAGATGCCCAGCAGATGTCAGCCAGTGGTAAAAAATGAATTTTTTTACTACTCCAAAGATGGTCCATAGGAATGGAATGAGCCTCTTGCCTCCCCAGCCAACAGAACAGACAGTTTTTTATACCATTTGAAGGAAATGTACCTTGAAGTCATAGTTTCCTTACTATTACTTTAAATAATAACATTTCAGAGAAAATAAAGTTTTTATAAATCAAAATTACTCTGTACTCGATTTCCCTTCTGCCTTAAAGATTGATAGGAAAGTACAAGGAGATGCTCCCTTTCAAGAGTCCAAATACCTTAGTCCCAAAGCCTCGTGAGGCCCTTGTCTGTAGTGCTCGGGTGGGGAGGTGGGGAGGCTCACTCCCTTCTCAACAGGCTTAGATGTGGAGCTCCTTTGCCACTGCATCTGATTTTTGTTCTCTGCTGGTCCATTTGCAGCCTGAAGGAAGTCTTCTGGATTACCAGCTATTGTCTAGGGTGGAGCAGGCCATTGGTCTTTCTCACTTGTAGAAGCACCAAGCCTGTGTTTTCCCACATCTCTGAGAAAAACTGGTAAAGGCTTCGCTCCCATCCTATCTGCATCTGATGTGGCACAACCCAGGGGGACCGAGAGGCCTATGTTGGGGTTCCCCTGATGGGAAGAATCTCTCTGAACTTTTAAAACCAGACAAGGCAGGAAAGCAGATGCCCCTCCCATTAAGCTGTATCTTCAAAAGAACTCCAAAGAATGTTCTATTATTTTGTTTTAAAGTCAAATAGTGTCTACATTGCAACATTCCTCAATGTAATATTTCTCAAAGCGTTCATGAAAGCATATTGGGAATGGACTAGATTGAAGAATGGTAAAATACATTTTTCTCCCAGAAATCTCACAAACTTTAATGAGATGTAACCGACAACTGTATACATTCAAAGCATACCATGTTGTGATTAAATCTACATGTATGTACATAATGACTAACAGTCAAATTAACACATCAACCAACACATCTGTGCACAGATTTATTTGGAAAGAACACTTCAGATCTACCTTTCTAAATATTTTCAAGTAAGGGATACAGTATCACTAACTGCTCACATCCTGTTGTATGTTATCAGTTTCACGACTGTAAATGTTGGGACCAATTGAGTCCCGGCCTTCAGCTGCTCTTCCCTGTCTAGAGCCTTCTAATTGAAGTTACTAAAAGCTGTGCCTTACCTAGAGGATCGGAGGATGGGATTTTCACCTGTTGGCCATTGATGGCTGTGTATTTAAGCCTCCATGGTGCTATTAAAGAGGGGCTTTTGTACCAGTGATTGGAGGTCTGTGTGTTGGTCTGTCTCTGCGTGTGTTTCCTCTACCTCCAGCCCCTTGCCCGAAGCTCGCCAACTGGATTCTAGTGCATAGAGCGCAGACGGGGGCCGAGGCGCGCGGCATGTAAGGCTTTATTTATTTATTTATTTTTCCCAGCATCTCCTGAATGCCTGGTCTTTGGTAACCACTGCACTGCTCTACTGCTATGAGTTTGACTGTTTTATACCCTGCATGTAAGTGAGACCACACAGCATTCATCTTTTCTTGTTGCTTTCCCCCTGGGTAGCTCATCTTATAGATATGCCAGGGGAAAAACCAGACAGGGATAGATTTGTGGGGAACCCTTAGTAGATCTCATATCTAACTTTTGCCTTAGGCTTGTTAGAACTGAGGGTCCCTTGCATTCATTTTTCTCTTCCTTCCTGTGGAAAATGGCCAGGAGGTCATAGTAGCTTCTGCTCGCTACCTCCTATTAATCAGCTCCTGTTACAGACGATCTCTGTAAATGTTACCTGATTCTTACAATGCTGCAAACCAATGTTACCCTTGAATTAATTACTTGTGCCACTGTGACAGAACACCTAACAGGAGCAACTTAAGGGAGGAGAGGTTTTTCCTGGCTCATTTCCTCATGGTGGGGAAGGCACAGTGGGAAAATCTGTCTGGTCCTAAGCAGCAGAAGAAGCCTGTGGGTTATGCTTCCCACACTGTGATTGACAGCAAGCAGAGACAGGACTAGAAACAGGATTGTTATAACAATGAAGATTCACCCCTAGTGACCTGTATCTCCAAGCCATGCCCTGTGCCCCAAACATCCCACAACCTCCCAGTACTGCAACCACAGAATGGGGAGAAGGTTCTGGAGAATTTTCACATTTGAATCATAACAATGCACATTTAACAGGTGAGGCTTGCAAGGTATAAATAATTGCTCCCCACAGACAGTAAATGGTAGAGAAAGGATACAAAGTAATGTCTGGATGACTCCTAAGCTGGTGATCGATTTCTAATGTCTTCCTAAATCCTCCAGCACTAGATTTAAAGTATAGACTCTACACCATGTCCTTCCTAAGAATTTTGTGATACTTTAAAAACAAATTACCCCAGCTTTATTATATTAGTCTCTTCTTGCTGTGAATCTAACGGATATGAATAATTTGCCAGACATGGTGGTGATACCGTATCGTTAACCATTGTGCTGTATATTAATCCCAGGACTCCAGAGGCAGAGGCCGCTCACAGTGCATTTGAGGTGACTTGCAGGTCAGGCAGGGCTACACAGTGAGATACTGCCTTAAAAAAATCAAACCAAACCAAACCAAACAAAAAGAAATATGAATAATTTGAATAACTCTTGTGCTACAGGAGGAATGTTTTATTAACGATTTTTTTGTTGTTGTTGTTTCTCCACAGGGTTTCTTTGTGGAGTCCTGGCTGTCTTGGAACTCTGTCTGTAGACCAGGCTGGCCTTAAACTCAGAAATCTGCCTGCCTCAGCCTCCCATGTGCTGCCAGGCTTAAAGGTGTGCAACACCAAGCCTGACCTACCATATTTGTATTAGTGTTCCAGTCTCTGACTTGTCTCACGGTTCTGATCTGTAGAGGCTGAAATCCATGTTCCCCTCACTGGCAGCTATAATGCAGACATTCTGGAACATACAAGTTTTGTAACATCAGTAGGTCTAAGGGCTCTGTCAAACTGATGGCATAAATGTTTCTAATTTAGTTACCCAGTGATTTTTCTCCTCCACTGAGGTTTGAATGATTTTTTTTCTTCCTAAATTGTCCAATTTCCTGTAGATTGTAATGTGACTATTTTAATCACGGAGTACAGAAACTGCGCCATAAAGGTCATCAAATCACAATTCTGAGGCAAGCAGTTAAAAAACATCACTGAGTTTGATTCATCTTCCATCCACTGTTTTTCATTTTGTTTGGTTTTTTTCAGTGATGACTTTTTCTGATTAAACCATCAAAAAAGTGGTTGATATGCTTCTTATAATATCCTTTTAAGTGTCAATTATTGTGAAAGTTCTGTTTTTCAGAAGACGCTTGGAGGGGAAGTTGAAAATAGCTATATTAGAAGGGAAAATTGAAAGAAACAGGAATGCAAAGTCTTAAAGAGGTAGCTACACTGACCAGAACAGGAAGTCCATGGATTCACGTTGCAAAGAAGGTTTCCATTAGCATGTAGACCTAGGGTAAATCCGGTGACTCTTTTCCTGCTAAAGATCCTTTCTGGGGAACTTCTCACACAGCTCATCCCAGAAGATAAGATTGAGAAGAGCCTCTAGCTAGAATCTGGTCTGCATCCTCAGACAGGGTTCAGCAGAAAATATCTGTCCTGTTATGGAGAACCTGAACCATGATCAATCTTTCCGTAAACCTCTGCCCAAGGAAGTACAGGGTAGATCGAGTGATTATTGGCAACTGTAGAAGATCAAAGACCAAGCAGAGTTGTGTCATGTGGATGCTGAGTTGGCACATGCTCTAAGATGCTAGAGGAGGATCGGTAGGGAGATGATAAGAGAAAGAGACATGAGAGAAACAGGCTGAGGGGTAGCAACGGACTCGGAGGCCTGTCGTGAGTATGGAGGACTTCTCTGTGCATCTTTCTGACAGCTTTGGATGTGGTATGAAGCAGGTTGTGTCTCCCTATTTCTGCAAGGCCTGTTAAATGTTATTGGTCTCTCCTTATTCATTTCCATTTGCATCCTGACTGTAAATCCTACATTCTCTGTAGGAAAGAGAGGTTTTGCAATTTCTCTGACTAGTATGCCTAACATGTTTAAAAATATGAATTTTTCCAGTTCAAATTTCTTTTCTTCCTTGGTGCAGGGAGTACAAAGAACATATCAGAAAGTTATTTTTGAACTTACCCACTAAGATGATCAACAGAGTTTATGTATTTCCACTTTGTTTGAGAGGAACGTACATTGAGTATGCTCTCTGGGCAAAAAACTGAGTCAAAAGGAGAGACAATGAAGGGTATGCTATCATTCTGTCTATCCAGTAAAGAGCAATTCTTTGTGTAGAGAATTACTCACATTGATAACCAAATGATGTTTTATTTTTTTATTTTTTATTTTTATCAAGGTCTCTTTACCCTGAACAGGAAGTCACTAGGAAGAATCGTGTCCTGCCCAAGGTTAGAGCTTGGTGTAGCTTCACTCTAGCAAAAACAAATGAACAAATAAATAAATAAAATCAAGATCTGGTGTTGGAAGTCCTCTGTCTATGTGTTGCTTTTATTGGTTAATGAATAAGTCTGTTTCCGTCAGTGGCTTAGCAGAATAGAGCTAGACCGGAAAGCTAAACTGAATTCTGGGAGAAAGAAGGTAGAGTTGTAAGGTGCCATGTAGCTGCCAGAGGGGAAAGACGTGAGCTGCCAGCTGCAATCTTGCTCATAGGCCACGAGACTCATGGTAAAATACAAACTAATAGAAATCAGTTAATTTAAGTTAAGAGTAAGCCAGAAATACGCGTAAGCTATTGGCCAAACAGCATTGTAAATAATATAGTTTCTGTGTGATTATTTCAGTTCTGGGCAGCCAGGAATGAAAAAGTGGCCTCTGCCAACAAAGATCAGTTTGTGCTGCACACATATCCTTTGATGTGTGGTCTTGTACAGAACAGCAGTCAATTTACCAGGGACTACACTCTTAGAAAAACTACTTCTCTCTCTCCCAGCAGCTGTCACTCGCCAATAGCTCTGTGTCTTGGGGTAGGAGTGTGTGCCCAACTCTGTTAGCTGGGATTTGGTCTTGCTTGGGCTTGCACAGGTTTTGAATGTGCTGTTAAACTGCCTTGAGTTCATAAGTGCAGCTGCTATGTCCAGGAGATAATTTTTTTTTCTTGCAATCACGCATCACCTCATGATTTGACATTCTTTCTGACACCTCTTCTGTAATGATCCCTGAATCTTGGGAGGGGAATTTTCACTATGTATGTTCCTTTTAGTGTTGAGCACTCTTTAGTCTCTTATTTCTTGGCTAATTGTGGGTCACTGTGTTAATCACCATCGACTGCAGATAGAAGCTTCTCAGATGAGGACTGAGAGATGCAATGATCTATGTGTCTACCAATAGGGCATCAACAGTCAAATTAATACTCTATCCATTTAGCAGCATAATAGCAGTAGGTTCTCCCTTAGGTCTATGACCTCTCTGGCCGTAGGATCTTAGTCCAAAGGTATCAGGTTTGGGTTTCTCCTGTGGAGTGGTACTTAGATACAATGAAAAGGCGGTTGGTTACTCCCATGATAGTTGCCTCCCTATTGCACTAGTGGGCAAGTCTTTCCAGGCTGATCCTCAGAGCTCGAGGGGTTCTTTGCTGGGTCTGAGTGATAAATACTTTTCTCCTATAGTGCTTCTTTGGAACCTTCCAGCACTCTGAAAGCTATTCTGTATGGAATAAAACTGGTTAGTACCAGCTTGATTTCTCCATGTTCTATGATGCTGCAAGCATGTGGTGTCTGCAGAATTAGGGTCTTATTGTCAAGTTATGGAGGGTAACCAAAAGCATTGACAATAATAGTCTGTGTTGTTTGGGGGCTATGGGACCTCACTGGCCAACAGCTCCAACAGAAATGTCATAGTTACCTTTCTGTTGTTGTAAAGAGATACCATGACCAAAGGAAGAAAGCACTTAATTTGTGGATTGCTTACATTTTCAGAGAACAAGTCCATGACCATTGTGGTAGGGATCATGGTGGCAGGCAAGCATGGTGCTAGAGTAGTAACTGAGACTTACATCTGATCCTCAAGCTGCAGCTGAAGAGGGACTGGGCCTAGCATGGACTTTTGAAACCTCAAAGACCACGTCCAGTGACATGCCTCCTCCAACAATGCCACACCTTTTAATCCCTCCCAAATGGTTCCACCAGCTGGAACCAAGCATTAGATATATGAGCCTATGGGGGCCATTCTCATTCAACTGCCACAAGTTGTAATTTATACTTAGTACTGTGTTTTGTTTGATTTTATTAGCCTTGAGTATCAAATAGGAGTGCTATTACCTTGTTATAGGGTGACTCCAATTTAACTCTTTGTGTGAGTGTATCTCCCCCTCCCGACTTCCTCTTCTACTCTGCCCTCCATTTCTGATGCCTTCTTGTTCCATCATTCCCTTTTAGTATTTTATGCCAGTGCATTTTATCTCCCTTCTCTTCCACAGGGACCGATGTCTACTCTTTAGCTTGGAAAAGTTGGTCAAACTGCCTTCAGAGACCATTAATTCACTGGCTGCCTTATTGTGATTGCATATATGAACTCTGCACAAAATTCTTGCTCAACAGATTTTGGCATCCGTGTCTTGCTCCTATGTTTCTCCTACTCTCCCTCTTACTGTAAGGGAAATAGACTGGGTGGTGCTGAGCTTACTATCTGTACTGCAAGAAAAGGTCAAAACACTGCTAATTTCTACTTTTGATATTCATTATTTGCCCTCCTACAGGTGACTATAACTTACCCAAATTCTTAGAATCTATCCAGATCACTCCTCATTTTTAACAGCATAGTGATTGCCTCACCAGATAGTAATATTCTTATCCGGGTCACTATCTAGCTCTCAGTCCTCATTGGGGCATCTATGTCAGCCCTCTTTATTCCCAACACAAGGCCGGGAACATGTGGAAGAGGAGGTATAAAGGGCACAATAGCTGAGGGTTGGGGAGGGATGTTGTGAAATGCTGCCTTCTGGACAGGGCACTCATGAACTCACTGCAAATGTCGTCACCCACACAAGATCAAGCCAATGAGACCAGACTACCTTCAAACAGGCAGCATCATTGGTCTCGGTGGGTTATTGTTTATTTTTAAGGGGATGGTATGATGGGGAATAGAAATGTTAGGAATGCCTATGATTAACATACATTGTTTACAAATATAAAATTGTCAATGAATAAATTTTAAAAAATGTTCTTTTTAAAAACTATCCATACCCAAAGAAGAAATAGTTCACTTATCTATTGACATCAGTAAGGCAAATTTCTCGAATAATTATATAAATGTTCTTCTAACAGTAGTGTTTTATCTCATCTTGTTATTATTAAGATAAATTATTTATATCATTATATTGATTGTGATTTCAGATTTATTCTTTTTTTCTGAGCTGAGGATAAAACCTAGGCCTTGTACATGTTAGGCAGATGATCTTCTCCTAAGCTACACCACCAGATTCAAGATTTATTCTTTTTGAGTAGTTCTAGTGAGTTCCTGAACATTGTCAGGCCTATCCTGTATGTGGGAACAAGCCAAAATGTGGGCCACAGCTTTTCATTTTGTGGAGAGAAGGTCAGAGACAATTTAGTCACAGTCATGCGGTCTGTGTTCTAGTGGAAGCCTGACTAAAGCATGACATTTCATGCAAATCATCCCAATTGCTCTCAGATTCACATCACTCATATGCTAATGGCATCTTTTCCTTCTAATTCATAAGAAAATCTCCTAGAGATTAAATGCAAAACAGATATATCTCATTTTCAGAGCACCAGAGAGACAGATGATTAAATATGTATGTGTTGGAAAATATTAGTTTTGGTTTGGTCACTGCTTTTTTTTTGACTTTATTATTTTATGAAATTCTTTTCTATGATGTTTCTAATTTTCTTTTTATATTTAAAATACTTTTATGAATACTATAACTATCTGAAGACTTTTGTCATTTGTCCATGTAACACTGATTTTCACTAGTGTCTAGGGTGGCTAAAACAGTCACGGTCATCTTGTCTTGTGTACTCCTTCACCGCATATTACCTAGGTTAATTTGTGACAAAGTTGGAGGACTGAATAAAATAAACACGTATTTTGTAAAGTGCATCGAATAATCTCCCATACAAGACCTCATTCGTTTTCTAAAAGGATACCGCTATCCTTAGACTTCCCATATGTAATCCTGCTTAATGTAGAATAAACACACTGGGGTTTTCATGAACAGAACTGCTGAGAGAATAAATAATGTCTTTAACTCAGCTTAGATCACAAATATAATACATATGGACATTTCATTCTTCTCTGTCTAACCCCATTTTCTTCCTCTCATCATCTTGCATGTTGGCAATTTGAACCTCACTCGTGGCTCTGTTCTCAGAGTCACCCTGACTCAGATGTGATGAGTAATGGCATACATCACTTTTCAATATCAGAAAGAAATGTGGGACAGGAAGGACAAGCTGTGCTGTTCTCTAGGAGGCACAAAAAACACCATTTGAAGATCTCATAATTCTAATTATAAGTGAAGACCTAAGTGACCTTGGCTTCCTTTCAACAATAATCTAGTTTTAAAAAATAAATAAAAAGTTCTTTGTCACCCTGAGTTCTAAATCGATTTGGGCTTTCAAATTTTAACCCTTCAAGAAAACTGATCTCAAATAAAAAGTTCAATTACTCTTTAGGAAGCTGGACTACTAAAAGGAGCAACTTTGTCTTATAGCAGCTATAAAACTGTTCACAGGATGTCTGGCTGTGAGATAATGCCACAGCAAGACCCGCATATGCTGATATCTCACTTTTGGCTCCATAGCTGACAAATTCCTTTGATCATTGATTTGTCACAGGATTGCCGCTGTGAAAGTTAGCTGCTGTTGTGTGAAGTTCATCTATAGAATGTAAGCATTCCAGAATGTTCTTTGCTTTGGTTCATCGAGGTCTGAAGGACTAAGCTTTCCAACATTCAGGTAGGTTCAGACCTACAGCAGGCTCCTCTACCATTAGCTCTAAGTCCTTCTATCCTACCTTCCAGGCAAAAGAAACATTTGCTCGCAGTCAGGCAAGAGAAGCAGAGCTGACCTGAATTTTCTGCCTCTTTCCTGGTGCAATTGGGCCATTTGAAGAGGCTCTAAGTAAGCAGGAAGCTTTCATGGTGTCCCAGGTAGTGTGAACATACAGGTGTTAAATTGCAAGGCTCTTGCCATTCCTCCTTGTTGCCCATCAGAACGAGTTGATAAACTCTCTTGCTGAAGACTCCATAGGCCATCATTGGAGAATGCAGAGAAATCAAGCTAGTGCTGAGCTGGATGATTTAGCTCCACTAGTTAGCTTTTATAGCCCCAGAAGGTGCCGCACAGAACACTGGGAGAGTGTGATGGCGATTCTTGGTTGCCAACTTGACTGTTTATGGAATTAACTAAAACCCAAGCATACCTGTGAGGGCTTTCTGATTTACTGGATCATTCCAGGTGAGAAGACCCACCTTAAATCCAGATCACTCAGGGTTGGAGAACCTGTCAGAAATCTGGGCCATACCTTCTGGTGGCAGCCTATATAAAGGACAAGGACAAAAGAAGGTTTTGCTCTTGGCTTGCTCACCTTCAGTTTTGTTTAGCTGCTATTAAAGCCTACTTATTTTGGATTTCAACACACACTGAAGACCAGCTGAGACATCCAGCCCCATGGACAGAACAATTACTGGCTTCTTAGGTTAAGGACACTAATATTTCCTTATATGGGTGTATATTCCTTCTATCTCCTCTGTTCCTCTAGAGAATCCTGATTAATACAGAGAGCAAAGGCATTAACAGTCTTAACCAGCTGTGAACCCCATGAATTATGATGCCAACCTGGCAGTTCTTGTGCACTCACTGGTGCCATAGTGGTTCAACTGTTAGGGAGCGGGGAGTGAAAGTCTGGAGGAAGAAAGTGAGCCTTCAATGGAACCGTCAGCAACGATGATTAGCCTACTACCTCTTCCATGACTGTGGAGAGGTCCAGAGCCAATAACATTTATCTTGGGTCATCTTTAGCCACCGAAAATGTCTGACCTAACATCGTATGACTAACAGATAAAACCTCGTGTTAACTTGATCCACAGTTTTCACTAATCAAAAGGCTGAGCATCATCAGAGAGCACATGAGGTCTATAGCTGAGATTTCTCTGCTGTTCTGTAATCGCCCACTGAATGTTCTCACCGACATATTTAAAAAATGCCTTGATTTATGATTTTCTTTGTCCCACTACTGTAAAAAAAGTTCGTTACACTGTGACCATGTTGGGGTAATCCAAATTAGTGTTCCCAGGCCATAGTCTTTTGTATTTGTTTAGCTTTGGAATAAACTATCTTTTATTCCAAAATATCTTTTATTTTTATTCCCCTTTGCAATAAGAGTTGCATTTTTGTGTTAAAAAGGCTAACCAACCAATCTCTGATTAGGTTTGAGGCCCACTCCAAAGGAGGGAGTTATGCCCAGTACTGTAATCCCGGTAAAAATGTCATGAAAACAGTTCTTAGGCCCAAGATGGGAACTTCCTTGTGTGTAGCTAAACTGACATGGGCTTAAGCTGTCTTCTAAATATTTATTTCTAGAAATAAATTATACTCATAGACAAATTCCAGTCTTAGCCTGTTGTCATGGTTTCTGTCCTGCCCAGTCCTTGTTCTGCCCGGTTCCTGCAGTCATTAAGTCCCAAAGAAATCACACAGAGGTCT
>LOEQ01004446.1:23944-40449 GCA_001685075.1 Bramus lutescens
GCTTCTTATTAACTCTTATAACTTATATTAGCCTATTATTCTTGTCTATGCTAGCCATGTGGTGCGGTACCTTTTTCAGTGAGGCAGTCACATCTTGCTTCTTCTGTGGATGGATCAGGACTGCAGAAGAATGGGTTTTTCTCTTCCCAGAATTCTATTCTCATTGACCTGCCTCTACTTCCTGTCTGGTTGTCCCACCTATACTTCCTGCCTGGCTACTGGCCAATCAGCGTTTACTTAAAATATAATTGACAGAATATAGACATTTGTTCCACACCATTAGCTTCAATCAGAGAAACTTTTCTTTGTAGTGAACGAAATGCAATGCAGTTGTGTGCTGGTTCATGTGAGTGGAGCTGGAAGCTTTAACCCTGCTTTGCATATGCAAATTATCACTACTTTCAGTGACCAAATGCAAGGATTTATGGCTGCTTCACATGCTGAGAATAAGCAAAGACTGAGTGTTTGACCTTAAACCAACCTTATATCATCCTTAGTAAGGCTCAGGACACATTGGGGAAAGGGAGAAGGAAAGGATGTAAGAGCCAGGAGATGAGGCAAAAGGCTTTGAAATGTTACCCATCGGGGCATGATAGCCATCATGATCCCACAGTGGCTGAGGTTGGTTGCTTCCACTGGGCCTGCAAAGACTGGGTCAGCCATTAGTCCATCATGGTGCAGGAAGGAACTCTCAGAGTCCCATTCCTTCTGCCGAACTGTTTGCTGCTTGAAAATTCTGGAGAAAAGACGGTCATTGGCTTAAGTGCTGTGACCACCAAGCTCCACCAAGTCCCAACTGCATGGTTATACAGAGGGTCTTGGTTAAAATCAGTGGGTTATAGAACAAAACAAAAAGACATGAACGTGAGAAAGGGGCCAAACAAGAGGAGTTTGGCAGGGATGGGAGGGAAAGAAGACAAGAGAGAGAGGTGAGTGTAACCAGATTGTATATATTCATATATGAAACTCAAAAGCCAAATTTAATAAAATTATATTATAAAAAGGAAGGCCAGAGCTTTTATGTGCATATTATTAATGCTATTCAGAAGATACCATTTGTTTTTTTGCATATGCAAATAATCAGCAAGTGACAAAAGGTGATATAATTAATGATTGTGTATTCACTAAAACAAATGCCTATAAGTCATAAAACATGAGGAAGAATTTAGTAATATTCCTAATTTTCACAATTTACAAAAAATTAAGAGTTTTGGATTTTTTTCCAAGTAATTATTATGGATTAAAACTCAATGTTTGGTGATAATATTGTTGAGATTTCATGGGGGTGGGCCAGCTTCCATGTCATATGTAGAAGACACTGTCTCACAGCAGACTAAACAAGACTTGCATAATGACAACAGCAGTTGACAAGCCAGTGTGGACAGGGGAAATCTCAGAGAGGCCTCTTCTAAATGGAGAACTTCAGGCAAATGGTGCCTCCAAGAGGGAGAGCCAGTCTTTGCCAGGGATGAGCTCACTTCCAGGATATCCAGTCACAAGAGGTCGGCCTTTTACATATTTGTTTACAGCTGAGTGACTGAGTACATGGACTCAGCAGGTGTGTGTGTGTGTGTGTGTGTGTGCGCGCGCGCGCGTGTGTGTATCTCAACAATAATTTGAGGGGTCATAATTTTGAGAGGGAGTCAGGGGCACAGGAGGAGTTGGGGCAACAGGGGTAGGGGTAGAAAATGTACGAATACAATATGCATTTAGGAAATTCTATTTAAAAATTCTTTCTAATGTTAAATTGTAAACATGTATATGAATTATGGAGGATCCAGAGTTACCTGTTTTTCTGTAGATCATTTGTGAGGCACCAGGAAAACATTACTGGTCTCCAAGTTTCTTTCTCATTTGTCTTCTTGGGATCTAAAATGTTTGCCCCTTTGGTTTCTGTATTTTAGATTATGTTAAGGGTGGACACCCAAAGAGATGTCGATGATTCCCAAGGCCAATAAGCTTTAGTTTCTTTTAAAACAGAGGCCTGCCTGGCAGGAACAAATACAGTCAAAAACATACTTGTGTCCTCATCTTTGACTGCCAGACTATTGAGACAAATGGGTCCCCCAGTAAACAGAATTTCTCCAGGAATCTCTTGTTGGAGAAGAAAATGTCCACACCCTGGGAACAACCAGAGAAAGAGTTTTTGCCAGTCAAAAGAGAAGCTTGTGTCTGGGGAAACGACTTACAACTTGTTAGATGATGATGCAGGGAGAGACTGGTGCTGAGACAATGATAGGCAGGAATACACCTTGGTAGAGCCGCTTACCTCTCTCCTGCCTTCTGAATCTCTTCATCCCTCATCGAATACATCCTCATTTATTGTTTTCACTGTTAATTTGGCTCTTTCAATGGACTTATCAGGGATGAGTAACTGAATCTGGTTTGATAGGCGCAGATGGAATGTGACCATGTATCTGGTGATGGTCTTCTAAATGGGTAACTTTAGGTAGACGCAATAAAGGGAGCCGGATGAAGGAACCTCTGCCTCATGGTAACAGACATAAAAAGTGGTTCAAAGGTCAGAAACATTCACAGAAAATGGCAGAGAATTCTGAAGAACTATATTGGAGGAAGAACACAGGTTCAGGCCCTTCCTAAGCTACGGAGTAGGTTCAAGGCCAGCCTGGGCAACCTAAGAAAGACCCTCTCTCCAAAGGAAGTTTAAAAGAGAACTGGGGGTACACTTTGGTGACAGATTGGTGGCAGAATACTTGCCTAGCAGTGTGAGACCCTAGTTGGACTCCTTAGTTTTTTCATAATGAAAACAAGCAAACAAAAACGGAAGCAAACCAATACGTTCCTAACATTTCCAGTGTTGTAGGTTATCAGGGAAGCTACAAGCTACAGCTGTGATCAGATGGAGCCACGTTCTGTCAGTTAGCCAGCAGGGCCCAGCAGGCCCATTCTAGAGTTGATACAGTGAAGGTGCATGGTGATAAGGACGACTCAAGGTCATCACCAAGTGTCTAGGAGAAGCAAAGATAGAAACTGGAAGTGTTTGGGTTCTGAAGGACTCTTTCCAGCACTTGGATGAAGTTGGGAGAAGCATTCATGAATCAGGTGCCCCTGGCTTGAACAACTGCTTTTCTTGCTAGCTGTGTGACTTTTGACACATTGCTAACGAAACCTCTGTTTTCTCATCTTCAGAAACACTATACCTACCTTTAGGATCATGGCGAAGAGTCCATTTATGTAAAACAAGCAAAACAAACAGCTTAACGCTGGGCACACAGTAGGCAGATGCTCAACACATGAGGCATGACAACCTGGTAAAAACCTGTCTCTCTGTAATTATCTCTGTAATTTCCTCATTTAAAATGTTTTGGAAACAGGGTATTATCTCTCTGGGACTGGCCTTGTAATCTGTAGGCATCCCCCAGCCTCTGTCCTTCAGCCTCCACCTCCTGAGTGCTGGCGTTATAGGCATGCAGCTATGAAGCCATGCTCTGTTTCTACTCCTAAAGGTGAAAAGATGAATCAGGTGACATTCTGGCCTATTTAATGATGCTATACATCCTTGATTAACTGTGGTTCTTGTGTAGGTGTGTGTGTGTGTTTATTCTCGGGCATGGATGGTAATGTACCTGTACCTGTCTACACCTGTGGGCATGTCTCGATATCTCTTGGTGGTCTCAATAAGGCACAGAGCATCTGTCCTCTGTATGTGACTAGAAACTGACTCATGACCAATAAGCTGAAGAAGTTGCTGTGGGACAATGGTCTTGTACCTTGTAAAGATGTATTATTTGTATTTTAATAAACCGCTGATTGGCCAGTAGCCAGGCAGGAAGTATAGATGGGGAGACCAGGTAGGAAGTAGAGGTGGGGAGATGAGAACAGGAGAATTCTGGGAAGAGGCAAGGGTGAGTCTGCAGTTGTGACCCAGCTACAGAGGAAAGAAGATGTGACTGCCTCACTGATAAAGGTACCAAGCCATGTGGCAAACACAGACAAGAATTATGGGCTAATTTAAGATATAAGAGTTAATAAGAAGTTTGAGCTGATCGGCCAACCGATTTATGATTAATGTAGACCTCTGTGTGTTTTGTTGGGACTGAACTGCTGTGGGACCAGGCGGGTCAGAAACCTCTGTCAACAAGAATTGAGGTTCTCGCTTTGCACTGTGGTGAAGCCAGAAGTCCAGGCTTTCAGTTTCCAGCTGTCCTCATCTTGGAGATCTGGAAGTTTGGGCAATTCCTCTGAGCAAACACAGCTACCGACTCACTGTTTTTAATGTACTTTATTGGCAATTAATCATTCATTCTTGAAATATTTTAGAATAGATTAAAATCAGTACATAAAATAAATCTTCACTATGCTTGTTACATATGGCACAGAATAACAACACTTTATAAATATGTTTCATCAGTGCACAAAATGGGAGAAGAACCCGTTTGCCAAAAGCAGCCCGGTTGCAATTTGATTGGACTATGATGGCACTTCCCAAAACTGACCATGAGATGGCGATGTGGCCAAATAGATTATGTAAGCTTTAACTGAGTTTTCCTTAACTATGGCATTGAACCCCTTAGGTCTAGAAGAAGCTATCACTCAACTTAAAGAAGAGTGAAGTTTGTTACTCTTTTAATAGTATTGACTAGAAATGAATCCTTTCATCACAGAGCCCTAAATCATTAGAGGATCAGTGCTCCCCCTACTGGGAAGAGGAGAGTATCTAAAAAGCCATAGAGGTCAGGAAGGACCCAGACTAAAGAGGCCTTAAGCTACCATTCAATTTAAGATTAATTCATGGAACACAGATGATTGTTTTCAACACCCTGATAGAACTGTGTGAAAATCTTTCCATACCATGAAAGTAACTTCCAGTTTATTTAAAGGGCATCTCTGTTACACAGTGACCTCCCTTGGCAGTCATGGAAGGTCATAGGAATATTAGAACATGAATTCACATTTAGATCAACATGATTCAAACATGCACATGTGTATGTTTTCACCGACTTGCTCTTCTTCCATATAAATATATAAATATTGAATAAAGTGCATGGGAACATGTCTGTACATATATACAGGCACACATTTTCTTATATACACTTCAATAGATACTTACAGAGCAAAAAACCACATACACACTGGTAATATATGTGTAGTCAAAAGACATCTGCCAGGCAGTATTTATGCTCATTTTGATGAATTAAGTCCGTGGATTTGAATCTGTAATCTTTTCCTTAATGCATATTGACACGTTTGAAACTAAGGCAAAACGCATTAGAGCAGACTTCTTCCAACTTCTATTTTTAGCAGTCATTAGGGTCTAGTCATTAAGGACTAACTCCTTTTAAATACAACCTTGGTACTAGATATGCACTATCAGTTCTATGTCTGAAGCAATGGCCGTCATCTGAAGTTCCTGTAAGCACAAACTTAGGAAAACCTTGATGCATTTCCAACTTACGCAATGAAGCTTCCTATAGTCCTTCAATTCCCCAAGCCTGTAACACTTCCCAAAGACTTACAGCAAAACACTTTTATAGTCAATAAAAACCCTTCATCATTTTATCCTGTATCTATCATCTGTCCCAACCGAAATGTGCAATTTACCCTTGGGCATCACAGTGTCAAGGTGGACCAATGGTGGCTGATTCTCGTTAGTCTGTAATAGCCATTTCTACAAAACATAATGGTAAATGATGTATTTTTTTAATTAATTTATTTTGGTTTTTTGAGACAGGGTTCCTCTGTAGCTTTGGAGCCTGTCCTGGAACTTGCTCTGTAGACCAGGCTGGCCTTGAACTCACAGAGATCTGCCTGTCTCTGCCTCCCAAACACTGAGATTAAAGGCGTGTGCCACCATTGCCCAGCTGTATTTGCTTTTTCATTGGGAGCTAGTGTCTTTCAGAGTAAAATGAATGTAGTTTTAGAGGGAAGGAACAAAAATATTGCTTTAAGCCTTGATAGTTATGGGCTGGATCCAGTATGAGGTGTTTATTTCTATACATCAGTTCAAATCCTTGATTCATTTTTTTCCTCATTTCCTTGTCTGCTTGGCAAATGAGGAAAACTGAAATAAAATATTCTCAGGGGTGGATACAAACTCTTTTCTGAATCAGGTAAAAAAAGAAACTGAACTGATTGATTCTCAAAACAAATCCATTCATACTTTTGATAACAACCAATTAAGTTGTCCTTTGTTAAATGCAAAGATCTTATGCATTTCTTTTTATATCCTTAGCAACTAAGAAATTGCTCCACTCCTAAGATACACTCAGTATATCACTGCTAAGCTAACCCATTTTAATAAATAATATAAATACATCAATCTCAAAGTATCATGTTTTTAAAGCCTATATTTATTTATTTACTTTTCAGAAACAGGGTTTCATGCTGTCTACACTGACCTCAAACCTGGTAAACAGCTGAGAATGACTTGGAAGTTCTGATTCTCTCACCTGCATCTCCCAAGGACTAGGATTACTGACCTATACCACGGCTTCACATGGCACTGAGGGTCCAAGGTAGGGTTTCCTGTGAGCTGGATGAGTACTCATCATTGGAGCTACATCCCCTGTCCTTTGAAAACATCAGTTTTACCTGATTAAGTGTCAGTAGGAAAGTCACTTGATTTTTTATTTATTTATTTTTAAATTTTTACAGAAATAGCCTAAGAAACTACTGCTAACAGCGAGAAACCTGAGTTTATTGCTTAGCTGGGACAGTCAACTCAAGGTACTGGTCACAGCTCAAAGGGCGCATGCGCAATGCAGTGGTTCTGTAGAGCGTGACCAAACACCTCCAGGATGCTTTTTTTTTTTTTGAAGCAATTTCTAGAACTGTATTTTAAAAAGTGAAATTATCCTTTGATAGTTTACAGAGATGAAAATATAAGAAACAAGACCACATTGCAAATTCAGGTAAAGCCCAAGAAGTAGAAGAGAAAGCAGTGCGTTATTGAATAAAATTTAAAACCCTTCCACATCTGAGAATTAAATGACGAACGCAGCAGATGCCAGCGATCTTGTGAACATTTCAAAATGGCATCTATGAAAAGGCAAGAATGAAAAATATTGTCAAGTATTTGAATTAATTGTATTAGCAGTACAAATTTCATAATACTGTCTATTTTCTATTTTCAAAATATGCGTCATGGTGAATTTTAAACGCTTTTTTAAAAAAGAGGCTATTCACTGTTTTCATCATTTCTAGCTATTTTTATATACAACAATAGGTCACCAACTCACTCCCAAGCCACCCATCAACAACAGGGTTGCAAGGTTTCTATTTGATAATAGAAATTAGCTGGATTGATTTTATGCCTCCTTATAATTGTACAGTAAAGGAAAATGATTTTCAAGATCTCACTGACAATGTTAAAAGGACAATGATAAAACCCTAACACTCCTAGCTCAGATGCTGTCAGGACATTGTCCCAGTGCACACTGTGACACGCTGCTCTTCGAACACAGAACACAATGAGGCATAGGCTGTTGAGTCACTGGGGTGGTCTAATTTGTCCCAGTCTCCTTACCCCTGCCCCCAAACGCAAGAGTAAGACCTTGTTCAAGTGCAGTTGTCAGAGCAACTGGTCCATCACACACAGCTAACCTTTTCATTCACGGTGTTGATATTGTCTGTACAGGTCTCTTCTGAGGGTTGTTTTTCAAGAGTAACCATAGAGCAGTCATTACCAGTTGGTTCAGCATCTTCCTCTGAGTCCTTTTTCTGTCCCTCCTGGAGCTGACTAGACTTGTATGCCAACGTGGGTATAGTGTTCACTAAAATTAGCTGCAGGGGCTTTCTGTTCTCCTTGTACTGACACTGAATGTACCGCGAGAAAGCAGACCTGTAAGTCTTATTGAACAGTGTATAGACCAGTGGATTGACAGCGGAGGACAGGTAACCAATCCAGACAAACACGTTGAGCAGGGCTCCGATGACATCTTCATTGCAGGACTCCTTGCAGATGACGGCCATGATGTTAGTGATGAAGAAGGGGCACCACATGACAACAAACAGAAAGAACACGATGCCCAGCACCTTGCACGCTTTTTGCTCATTGCTGATGGACTGCATCGTCCTCCTGCCTGTGTAGGAGCCCGGCTCCCTGTGGATGGACCGCTGGAAGAGCTTTTCGGAGGACATAGAACTCTGAGGGAGGAAGCTGAAGGAGGCTAATTTGGCCCGGGTGCTGAGGTCGCTCACGCACAAGGTGGCTTCTTTCTGAAGTGACTTGATAGTGAGGAAGTAGGTGATCACCATGATGGTTAAGGGGATGAAAAATGCCACGAAAGAACCTATGAGGACAAAGTTGTCATCAGCGAGCAGGCAGCTCCCCTCCTTAAAGACCTTCGAATCGTCCTGCAATCCAAAGACTGGGATCGGCATGGATATACCTGGAAGAGGACGGAAAGCAAGACACGTGATCAAGACGTTGGTAATGCTGGCTGGTCAAAGAATAAATACCAACTTATCGTAAAGTTACACGCCTATCGTACTTTGTAGCAAATTTGAAAAATGCAAAAAAGTAACAGTGAACAAAGGAACTAGCCCTTATTTTCACCACCAAGGGTCCTAGGTTACATTTCTTTTGTTTACACGACATTTTCTATGCAGTTTTAGATCTTCCTCTTCCCACTTAATACTCATTATACAACTGAATTTTTGCTTGTTGAGATAGGGCCTTACCCTAGCCCAGGCTAGCTTCAAACTCACCTTGATCCTCCTGCTTCGGGCTCTTTAATGTGTGAGCCAACATGAACAGTTAAACAGACTTTTAGATTTTTTGAAAGAACACCTTCTGATACTAATTTCAAGTCATCCAGGTGAATTCGGGTTAGTTTTACAAAGCTTTTTATCTTGGAAAATGTTAACATCGGCAAACTCCCCAAAGAACAGAGGCAAGAGCTGTCCCAAGGAAGCCGCAGAGCTCTTACAGTTGGGAATATGGAGTCATCCAGGTCCTCACCTGAGACGTCCCTCCTTAGCTTGAAGCAAACCTCAGACATCACATGATTAAACACGTGCGCATCATATTATGTAGATCTAAAAGGGACACGCTTTTGGAGAAACCTACTATCACACACTGGCTTCATCCTAAAGATATTTAGTGTTGCCTTCACATCACGAAATACAGAATTCATGTTCAGACTTCTCATCGTTTCCATAAAAGTCATATATTTTCATAGCAGAGCGCCCAGTAGGATGAATTACCCAAAGAAAGGCAGCTGCAGGCTTTTATTGTCAAATGTATGACTTAGGCACAGAATGCTAAAGTCCGTGGGAATACAAGCTTACAGCCAAGCAGTTGCTCTATACTCAGATTTGGGTCAAGTGCAGCAGTGAGGAACAGCACAGTTGGTTCTGATCTTGCTAATTTCTCCCCATTGTGATTGGACCCTCCTTTGTGAAGGAAGCTTGACCATGATGGGAGGAGATTTTGTTCCCTTTTTGGAGCTCAGGAGATCTGAAGGAGGCTGGGCAAGGCAACACAACCATGGTTGCCCTTCATATTCTGTTATTTTTTCTGCCACAAAGGCAGCGTCAGGAGAATGGGAAAACAGAAGAAACAACTGCACTATTAGGTCCATTTGCTTCTTTAACCAAGGGGTAGACACTGTTTCCTTCTTGCACTTTCCAGTATTTTCAGTTTCCTGAGTTGAATAAAAGAGAGTCCTGGTTGTGCTTCCAGCTGCTGATAGCCCAAGACCCAGCTTTCAGGCCAGCTCATCCCAGAGGCGGGGACACTCTTTAACCCTTGCCTTGCCAGCCGACAGGAAAGAAGTTTCCTTTGAGAATGTGTAACACAAACGCTGGAGCCGCAGTAACGACAAGAAAACAAGAGAAAAACAACCAAATTCAGCATGGTCAGAAACGAGTTTCGCTCTCCCCAAATACAGGTGTGACTGTCCTAACATCCAGCTGTTGGGAGGGACAGTAGCTGGAACTTAGAGTTACACTGGACAAGAACATCTGTACATCTGTCTGTCTCCCTCTTCTCTCTCTCTCTCTCTCTCTCTCTCTCTCTCTGTTAGCTTGCCTACTATCTGGCCGACAAAGGCCAAAGGTTGACAACTTCCTTAATTTTTTGAGACAGGGTCTCTCACTGAACTGAGAACTGACCATTTCAGCCAGACTGGATGGCCAGTGAGACCCTGGATCTGTCTGTCTTCATATGACTAAACTAATGGCCAGGGAGACCCAGATCTGTCTGGCTTCATCCTGCTAGACTGATGACCAGTGAGACCTAGGATCTGTCTGGCTTCATCCTGCTAGGCTGATGACCCGTGAGACCTAGGACCTGTCTGGCTTCATCCTGCTAGACTGATGTCCAGTGAGAACCAGGATCTGTTTGTCTTCATCCAGCTAGAATGATGGCCAATGAGACCTTGGATCTGTCTGTCTCCAACCTGCTAGACTGATGGCCAGTGAGGCCCTGATCTGTCTTTTCCCATCCTGCCTCTCCCTCTTGCTGTCATGCCCAGATTTTTGCATGGGTGTTTGGGATCCAAACTTGGGTCCTCATGCTTGCCTGGCATGTGCTCTGCCTCTGAACTGTATTCCTAGCTTAATAAGACTCTGAGTGCCATTTGCCCATAACTTCATAGGCTTCAGTGAGGATACTTGTCACTTGTCTCTGCAAGGTCATCCCAGTTTGTGGTTGTTGTTGTTGTTATTGCTTTGTTTTTGGAAGGTGAACATAAATGACGTCAGGGATACTGTTTATGGGAAACGCCTCTTCATTTACCACCCGTGTGTCCCTTCCACTGTTGAGAACATCCTCTGAGCGAAGAGTTGTGGCTATAGGGGAATCCTCCTCTGAGACCCTCTGGTCCCTCACCAAATTTCAGTAACGTCAGAAAACTAACCACAAAAGATAACCTGTGATTTCTAAGAAAAACACTTTCTTTTTCTGTGAGTATTTGAATTCATATTTATGAGAGATGTTTCTTGTTCTCATCTAGTTATCTAGTCTTATTGTTCAGACTCCCTGATTAGGATGGATACACTGGACATTGTTTCAGATGGACTTGGGTTTGAGTCTTGGCTCTTGCTCTGGGCCCCTGGGGTGATGTTCAGCTCTCCTATGGTATGAGGCTGGTGCCCACAAACCTGCATGGATGGAATGGGTATAAAATGGATCAAATATGCAGAGCCTTAGTGTGGTGCCTGGCCCAAAGGAGATAGAATAGCAAATGACAGAGCAGGTGGCAATAATTTTCTTGGTGGAATTACTCAGAAAAAAAAAAACCACCATTTTTTTTCTAAACTATTTTGCTTTGTTTTTCTATGTTAGCTTTTATATAATAGAGTTCATGAACCAAAAGAAAAAAAAGTGTTTTGGCTGTTTACTATTGGCTACGTAAAAATGATGTAATTATTAGCTTCTGCCAGGGTCATGTGAGGTCTCAATCAATTTTAATTTGGTATGGCTAGCACTGTTGATTACTTTTCTAATGTGATGAATTACAGTCATTACTATTACCCATGGTGCATCTAAACAAAATATCAACTGTCTAAAAAGGTATATGATTTTGTTGTTAAACTCTTGGGTGTTCATTTTATTGATTAATACAAAGGAAGTTCCCACCTTGAAAGTGTTTTGGCCTATTATTTATGACCTGGTAATTTATAATGAGTGGCCATGTTCAATGAACCAGAATGTAGGACAGCCTGAAACATCCAATCCCTCAATCATTTGAAATTTGCTATTGTGTCTTGTGTTGATGAGACACACAAACTATAAACATTCAGTGGGATGTTTTGATTTTTGCAACCCCGGAAGGAAAGGGTGATGGACCCATTCACATAGACACAGACATTCTCCCTCTGAAATGTCTGAGATAAGGCGCTGCCTCAGGAGGATATAGTAGAAGGTCATGGGCAGGGTTGTTGTGTGCTTGGAGAGAACACCTTGATTTGGATGGGGGACAATCACGTTCACGGGTCTTTAGATGGCCCATTTCTCTTCATGAATAACAAAACGATCCTGATTACTGCTGATAACCATTTGTTTGTAGCATTTCTTCCTGAAATGCTGGGGGCAGCAAATGTTTGTAAAATGCTGGTTGGAAAGTTAAAGCAATACTCTAGAAAGAAGGGAAGAAAGTTTTGTCAAAGAACTAAGGCATGTAGATAGGCTTTGTGTGCACAAAAAGGCGTGCTAATGCATCCTCCTACCAAAGAAACGAGGAATGCTGGCTGATAGCCAAGAGTATGGTCACAGTCTTCTCAAGAGCATTCATTTTCTGGCTGCTTTGTTTGATAATAGTGGTTTTTGGAGACCTGACATCTCCTCTCACTGAAATTTCTGCAGATTAAGCATTTTGTTTTATGAACAGTCAGTAGCTTGAACTATGTGACTCTGCATCTCGTTTTTAAGCCCCCCCCCCAGGAGTAGAAAACAGCAATCAAAATTCACTAAAGGTATTGAATCTTCGGTGCGCATTTTTTATTCCTCTGCATTAACATTCAGACAGTGACGTGAACGGGTAACCATGAACACTAAGAACGCAAAGGCTCTGGAGGGTGTTCTCTTAGAGCTTGGCTCTCGGCTTGCTTTGCAAGTAAAGTTCACACCTGTAGTTAGCGTCATATCATGGACTAAAGAATCTTAACTCTGAGCTACTGGATGTGACAGATGGGCTTTTCCTTTTAATCCTACACTTTTATGATTTAGGGTCTTGCAACTAATGATTCCTTTGTGGCAACTACTTTTCTTGAGATACAAGAAGTTTGAAGTTCTAGGTAGTAAGGGTCTCGTGGGATGTTGAGAGTTGGAGGGTGGGGCTTTCAGTGGCTAGGGAGCAGAGATGATAGAAAGGGATCCGAGGAATGTTTGCAGTAATGGGTTTCAATTTCCCTCAGATTGTTACCTTTTCTTTGCATTTGAACATTTGACTTTTTTTTTTTAATTAGAAGAGAGGATTTGCTAGCAGTTTGGCAGAAAGCACCATAAACCAACACTGCAGGATAATATTCAGGCTGCAGGTAAAAGGAAATTGAAGATGGATGGGAAACTGGAAACGGCACTCTCAAACCTACCAGCTCCAGTTTGTGACAACATTCCAAGATGCTTTACACAATGCATTCACTTTACATTGACCTTTTAACAAATTGGATAAACACTACCCAGACCACCCTAAGGGTTGATAAGAATTTCACCATATAGAGATGAAAATTGGCCCTAGCCAGCTTTTGCAACTTACTTAGAATTGCACAGAAGTTTAGAGATGAAATTAAGACTTCTACCAGTCTTTTAATTTTTATGGCTGATATTTAAAAAAACTTATTTTATAGTAGTTATAAAATCTATATCAGAGCTCATTAATGTTGGCTTGAGGAAGTTTCCAATAATCGCAAAAAAATTAACTGGCACAGACACATGTTTATATATAGTCTATGATAAAGAGAGAAATTCAACAGATTATCTGAAAAATTTTAGCAACCAACATCATTAATTACCACTAAATCTCAAGATGTTGCATGTACAGCATACACGCACATATAGATGGACACACATACACACTTACATACCTACTCATATACCTATCTATACACATGTACATACTTACACACATTATATATATACCAACAATACACACACATACACATACACACCCTCTTCAATGATTCTCTGAACTTTGATTCTTCACTGTTAGTATCAAAATAAGTTTATTCTGGTGAGACATTGTGTTTTTGAGGCTAGAAATTAGGAAGACAATTTAAAATCCTCACTTGGTCTCTGTCACATATAACAGTTGTCTTCAACTTTGGTTGCATATTAGAGTCACCCAGGAAGCTTTTAAAAATTATGGTGCCTGGGCCTTATTCGAGACTGATTTACAGAGTTTGAGAACTATGAATGCCCAGACTCTCTGTCTTGACATTGAAGCAAAAACCATGCCAGTGACCTCTGAGAGCTAAGTGGTATGCAATGCAGAGTCTGGCTACCCAGTAACCCCATCACAGATTCTTGGTTAAGTGGCTCCTGGTTCTGCTGGCCCTCTCTGTTTTGTAGCAAAGGGACCGTGCTTGGAAACTGCGATGATCTCCCATGGGAAGGGAGGTAGAATTCTGACTTGGAGATGCAGATTGTCAGCTGCAACTCCAACTCCCAGAAGTCCATTCACATGCTTCTTTCTCCAGGCAAGCTTTATTTACATTTACCATTTTTGCCTCTTGAAAATATGAATCTCCGAATCTTATCAAATAATCGAAATCATTAAAGTTTATTCTTAAAAATTCCTATGTTAATATTGTGGGAAGGGCACATAAGCCGCATCATATGTGTGGTGATCAGAGGATGATTCTGTGCAGTTGGTTCTCCCTCCCCGCTGTCAGTTCTGAGGACCGAACTTAGGTCTCAGGCTGAGGCAGCAAGCACCTGCTGAGCCAGCCCACTGCCCCTGAAACAAATTACTATAACCTTGCTTTGCTGTTGAAACCACAAATCAGAAAAGAACTTTGGGTGACGGTTATGTAAATTAACCTGATTCAATTATCCTATATCAGATATATCCATCAAAACTCATACAGTTATGATTGTCCAAGAAAATATTAATAAAAACTAAAATATACGGTTTATTTCAAATCAGCACATGACAGTGAGTGTTGTTCAGCATTACCAAGTGTTCTTTTCTCAGCTGAGCGTTTAGCAACATGCCCGTAAGCAACGATTTATTCCGGCAAAGGTCATGTCTGGTCCATATTATTGAACCCCCATCTTTCATTGCAGCTTCCCTGAATTTTTACTGGGGTCAGGTTTTTTGAATAAATTTTACATGGGATACATCTCATTTTGGCAACTCCAGTCTACAAGGTATGTGCAGAAACAGTCATGGTGTCTGGAAAACTAGACAGCTATGTGTGGCAGCTACGTCTCCACAGAACAGGTCTGATAGATGCTAAATCTGACTATGGGTTAACACACCGGGATAACCAGACTACACTGTAGAGGACCCACAATGTTCCTAATGCTGAAGCAATTACCAATCACTCAGCTCACCCTAGAAGGCCTTTGCAATTTGATCTTCTTGTAATTCATAATTCTTAATTTTTTTTCCTAATCGTGTAGCCTTCTGGCTCTGGCTCTTTGCCTTCAAGTCTGGAGCTATTTATTCAGAACAGCATTGCACCTGGTTTGTCTTTTAGGCTAGTTGCATTGTAATTCAAGATAATCCTAAGACCCCTCTCCCTGCACATGCGTCTCCCCCAGTGACTCGGCTGATATAATGCAGTGTCCTGTTGCTAGTAAGAGACATTCCGTTTTGTGTACTTAGTAACATTGGAGGGTTGGCGTTAACACAAATTCAAGGGGCTTTGGATAGAGGTGGGTCCATGTGGACCCTGGTTGCCATGAAAGAGGCCACAGGGAATAGCTTAGGGGTGCTAGTCTGAGAGTTAACATGATACATATATCCTGGTATGTTCTTAAAAGTCTAGCATCAAGGGGCATTGCAAATAGGAACCAGTAAACAGAGACTCACATCTCACTTCTCCTCTGGGCCAATTCTGATGCTCTCTACTTCTCCAAATGCTTCAAAAAACGACCAGGATTTCTGCTAAGCAGGGTCTTGGGTAAGGCAGGGGCTGGCATCTGGGGGGTGGGAAACCTGTCTCATGACTACATTTGCAAAGAAAGCAGACTTTTTATTTTGTATGGTTACCACATATGATATTGGGTTGCAGGTAGTGACTGTATTCCCAAGATGCCGCCAATTTCTTTGAAGACATTTCTCAAGGCATATCCCTTGTGAAACCTGTCCAAGTTATTTCTCTCACTCCAATACGATCTCTTTCCTAACTTTGTATTCATCATCGACTCCCTAATTGTTTTCATGGTGCTTCCAACACCTTCGCATTCTTTTCTTTAGAGGTTTCATTACACTCATGGGATGGTGATCTCATTAGCAGCAGAGAGGCTTTTCCTTAGGAATGAATTGGTAAGTTCAGACCTCAGGTAAATGCTGGTGGGGTGGGGAGCAAGCATGAGAAGGGAAAGGGCATGGGCTGGGAAGCATAACACATTTTATAGACTTGTCTTGGAATTACCAAATAAGTTCATAGTGTTTCCCCTCAGTTTTGCTGGGGAAGCACAATAATGTGGTTTTATTCAGTACCAGTGTCAGAAGAAAGCAAAATGGCAACTTATGCGAGGCAGAAGTGCTACCTATAGGACAAGGCAGCATGGAGTAGACTACTCAGACAGCTAAAACCACAGGGGGTATGGGCAGAGGTGTCCGCATGTGGAAAGCAGGGACCTGGTTCAATTTCTTTCCACTCTGACTCCTGGGCTGGGGTTTGGCCCCTTATTTTCCTTAAAGCTGTTTCTCAGATAAATTGATTAGTGGGAATTTAGGGAATCATATAGTGGGGGAGAGGCAGGATTTAAAGCTTGTCTCCTGACTGTTCATCACTAGCTGAGTGACCTTAGGCTGTGGAATTTTAATGATTCTACCTGTAATATAAGGAATGCTAGAGACAGAGAGAGAGAGAGAGAGACAGACAAAGAGAGAGAGAGAGAGAGAGAGAGAGAGAGAGAGAGAGAG